>BJFM01001850.1:92917-113183 GCA_016586285.1 Arothron firmamentum | reverse complement strand
TATATATATATACACATACACACACATACACATTTACTACAAACTGATCTTTGTTAAAAAGCTTTATTGCCTTTCTAAACTTTAAAAGCTGTTTGGTTACTGAAGTCTCTTGACATTCAAGTAGCTGTGTGAAGGCGCTGATTGAAGTCACTTGCGTCGATTAACCACTGCATTTGATCCTTCTGATTGCAAAAGGGGGCAATTATTCTCCAAAGTGTTCCTGATTACACTATAGGGGACATCAATGTCTATGCAGACCATTAAGGGGTGTGAAAAGTTTACCGAATTAATGGACTTCCGTGGTGCGGCCTTTTTGGGCTGACTGGCACTTTGAGATTAAAGGAAGATTTGTCTTTAGGCTTGACCTGACGGGCTGTCCAAGAAAAAAACAGACCAATCATTTGTCTTAAGCACGACTTAATCGACTTTTTTTTTTTTTTTTTTTTTTTTTTGCCTGTTATGAATGAACTTAGTGAAGTGAAGTAACATTTGTTCAGATTCGGACAGGTGCGCACAAGTGCGTCTACTCGATCTTCTCCGAAGATTACACTTAGCACTTGGACGTCATCTGCTGGTCACACAGCCCACGCATGAGTGTGAGGCTCGGTGTGTGAGTGTGTGTGAGCGCCAGACACCTGACAAACACTGTAGCACTTTGCACGTTTGAATTACCGTATATCTTTTGAAGTGGAGCTTTTATCTCCACTTTGGTAAATGTCAGTGCCGGTAAGGTGAGCTCCTTTGATGCACTTCCACTCCTTTTGATCACTCACAAGTGTCACTCCGTTGTTATGACTGAGACCATTCCTCTGTCCTGCCCCCCACCTACCCCCATCTTGTGCAAACAAGGAATCCAACAAGGAATCTGAATCATCGGATGATTGTGCTACAAAATAGACACAGAACACAGAGCTGATTTCTGAATCTTACGTCAGTTCTGGAAGGGGTTGTTGCAGCTGCAGCGCCCCCTGGCGGAAAATTCAGTAACAACTCCAAAGTATCTTTCTGCAAACATTCCAAATGAATAAGACAGACACTGCTTATTTTATTTTATTTTTTTTTACTCTATAATTTTTAAAAATCTTGCACGTGGCACTCTGCAAAATCAACTTACAGCAGAATTAACAACATATCACAAGGCAAACATCTGGTAACATTGCAGAAGGCGGTCAATATAAGACTCAGAACCAGTGGTTTGTAAAGTGATGGCATACATAAGGCTTTGCGATAAACACAACCTGCTCATAATAAAATAAAATACGTGGTACCTCTACAGAAGTAAGATTTCCTCCATTCCATTTTAGTGATTTACAAATGTGCATCACTGGGGCCAAAATATGAAATGATTATTTAAATGAGGATTTATGGCCAGTGCGATCATACTATCAAAGATTGTCAGCAGTGGTAAACAACAGCATTGTTATATTTGACATATGCTCTGAACTGCAAATCATTCGTGCCATTCTGCGGAAGATGGAGTCAGATGGTCTCACTGAGGTATTGATTGACGGGATTGTTGATCATTTTTTTATCTGTAGCAATGGTCATCATGAGAGCATTTTCTCGTGTGTGAAGAAAAGCATGTCATTGCAGCTCTAAAGAGGTATGGTGGAGGTTTCAGAAATCATTTGTATGCCTATACAATCAATGGTCCTCTGTGATAGGCCAATGGTGTATGCAAAGAAAATGTACAGATTAGTGAGACATCAGATGAATAGATGCCCCATATCTATGGTGAGTAATGTGATGAATAATTAAATATAACAACTGATGAAAAGCAGCCATCTAAAAGGAGACATTTCAGAGGTGTGTGTGTTCATGCAGCATTGAAAAGGACTTGTAATGTTCAATTTGTATGCCATAGTTTTAAGGCACTTACATTTCTTCAGATTTCATGTTGTGGTGTTTGGAGAGGTGATATCAGGGTGCTAGTATCCAAGAGGCGTGCCTGTCACACAGCGCTATCACTTTCTCCAAGTGACAAAGTCTCATAAGGTGTTTTGCTCCGATGTGTAAGGGATCAATTTTGCCTCAGAGGATTCAAGGTTCCTTATATTGATGGAGAATTTCACTAAGCACAATACAACATGGTATCAAATAATTTCCAACAAATGTTCACTCAAGTTTTACAAATTTACACAAACCTCTAAATCTCAGAATAAAGAAGTCAAGTACGTAAAGTCAATCACAAAAAAAATCACTATAAAAAAACAATAACCTTACTGTCATCTGACCACTGCTTAATATAATTTATCAATAACAGCACCAAAAACATTGAAACCATATTCACAGTTGTGTCAGAGCTGGACAGGGGATGACAGAGGATGAGGCATTAGGGCATAAAGCATTCAAATTTGTGGTTAAAAGCCTGATAAATAACAGAAAAACAAGTGTAACTTCAACAACTGAGGCTAAATCATCTACGACGGTAGAGTTTCTCACTTGTAAGTGCATAAAGACACTATAATTCATGAATATTCTAGCAGTGTGTCAGTGTGGGAATTCCTAAATTTTAAGTGGGGCACTTAGACTCATGTCTCTCCAATAGATGCACAGTCTTTGTGCTTTTCAAGGTAGGCTACCCTTACATGAACCAAGTGTCTTTCATTGTAATGCCATTGTGTTTGTGTGTGAGTGCAACTTTTAATTTGAAATACTCTGTACTGTAGATGCTGTAGGCTGGGTGGATGTTGCAGAGTGAAATCTGTGACATTCGTTTTAATCTTGAGCACTGGGGGCCAACTTTTCTTGCCATCTACAGCATCATTTTAATGAGCAGCCTCTCCTCTCATTGAGTGGGCCGTCGTGTCTTTGTTGTCACCTTCTTTTGTTGTGTGTGTGTGTGTGTGTGTGTGTGTGTGTGTATCCCTGCACGTTCTTTGCCTTCAGAGCCGAGGGTGACAACACCGAAGAAGTGCTACAGCTGTCCCGTTATAAATGCTTGATCCAGCGCCACAGTGAAATAAAGGCATAACGGTGACCCAGAGGGTTTGCCATCCATCTTCTCTTCCGTATGCACTCTTTTCTTTAATTGAGTTTTTTTCTTTTTCTTTTTTAACCCCACGACCAGGTCTTCATGACGGCCTCCAAACAAACTAAAGAAGGGAGTGTTTTGGTTCTTAATCGGACTTCAAAAATCGACGTCCCAGCCAGAGTTGTCATCCGGGGGCGGATCTTCATTGTCCTCTGGGAAGCTGTCAAAGTTGCTTGTGTCGATTGCTGACGTGACCTGGTGGACAGAGAAAAGAATTGCTCGGAAAAGCTCAAACATCAGCAATGAAAATCTAATGAGGGGTAAGCCAAACTTACGTTAGGGATTATAGGAGGTGTCAGCGTCCCTTTCTTCAAACCCTCCCAGTTAAAGCCCTCAAACCATCTACAGCAGCACCAGTAAGACAGTCATTAAATGGTCACATAAATATTTAACAAGACATTGAGTCATCAAGAGAAATGAATAAAACCTGTTGATTAACATGCTTACTTGTGCTTTTGGATGTCTTTGACACCATTTTTCAAGTTTCCTAGTCTTTCGGAAGGATTATCCCTACAAAAGACATATAAATGAATAAATACTGCAAACAATTTTAGAAATAAAGAAAATAAACGAATCAAACGCTCACCTGCATAGCTTTTTGATAAGGTTGGCAGCATTTTTGGTAATTTTCTTTGGGAATTCAATCATGTCGATACCTCTCAGGATGATGTTGTAGGTTTTCATAGGATCGGGACCAGAGAATGGAGGGCTGTAAAAACGAACAAATGAGTCACATTTCAGTGCCAAAACTCATGTTTTCTTCTTTAATCTCCACCTGGCTGGGAACTGTTCCAGTATCACCAGCCCTTTATGTACCTGCCAGTTAAGAGCTCAAACATGAGGATTCCTAGAGACCAGTAGTCGGCCGAGATGTCGTGGCCTTTGTTCAAGATGATCTCTGGTGCTACATACTCTGGCGTCCCACAGAAGGTCCATGTTTTCTTCCCAAAGCCGATCTTCTTTGCAAAGCCAAAGTCGACCTGAGAAAAGAAAAAAAAAAAAAAAAATTCTAACTTAATTACTATAAATAGAAGGATCCTGTAGAGTAAATATGATTCAGATTGTGGTGCTTTTAAACTACCAGTTTAGCATAGCCCCTGTGGTCCAGTATCAGGTTCTCCGGTTTGAGGTCTCTGTAGATGATTCCTTTGGAATGCAGGTAGGCAAAGGCTTCCACAACACAGGCTGTGTAAAACCTGGTTGTTGAGTCCTCAAACGAACCCCTGCAGAGCCCAAGAGATCAAAGAGATTGCCTGGCTGCTGAAAATAATCAGCTTTACATGTATCATCAGCTGTTCAAGTAGATAATATGTCTATTTGCTTCCTTCCTAAAGTGTTTCTACCAGATAAATGTGTTCTGTGTGTGAAGTGGTTATACAAACATAGAACAGCTCCTCACTGGTGTTTTATTGCACAGTGACCTTTTTAGTCTGCAAATTTAGCTAAAGGTTAACACTCACTGAAATCTGTGGTTTTTAAGAAACACAGGCAAGTTTCTAGATGAGTCGTTGCTGCTAAGTTCAAATGGATTTTCTCTGGTGTGCCATCGCTTCTATTACACCCTCCAAAAGACAATGAAACCTCTCAGGCTGAATTTGCATTTTAAAAACCTTCTATTTGCTCCACTGACTGTTTCGCTGGTCTGGCATATAAAAACATTTGAAAATGTGCAAACAGGGTTTGCTAGGTTTTAAAACAGATGCTGAAACCTTCTGCTTCCTTGTTCCTGCATGCACAAAAACACCAGGTCCACATTACCACCTGGCCGGATGGACCTCGTTGACCTCTGGGACTGTGACTCTCTGAGATTATTTTACAATACTTACACACACCAGCAAACCAAACCAAAAGTGTCGGAAAACAATGTCCCGACATCTTTTAACCACCTTGCATTTGTGCCTGGTTCAATTTGTCATTTGCATATTTCATTAGTCTTCTCATGCTCTGATTCATTAGAGCTCTACGCCAATTAAACCGATCTCCCCTCAGACTCAGAAACCCAGTTTACATTCCTCCAAAACTCCCCTTTGGTGCCTAAGGCCTCAGATATCCATACAAATGTTTTTTAAACCTGCTTGTGGGTTAAGGATCTGTAATTTATATGAACTGTTCCTTTTAACGGAGCTTACCGATCTCGAAGGATTGTCCAGAGCTCTCCTCCTAAGCAAGCTTCCATCAGCATGTAGAGGTACTTGCTGTCCTTAAACGTTCGGTAGAGCCTGCAATGCAAATATATAGTTTCTCAACCTCACAATCAGAAAAAGACATGTCGCTGCTGGCACTGATGAAAATGACCATGCAGTTACTCTGCCGGTGGCGTGTGCTGACTAAATTGCTATTAATTTCACCTGGAAAGAGAACTTTTGCTGTGGAAAACAGCCTTCAAACAGCTGGGCACCCTTACTCTGAGGTAATAAGTGTTTGTCTTGGTAACACATGATAATGAAGAAAATCAGGGGTGTCAAAACCCAGGCCTCCAGGGCCACAATCCAACCAGGTTTTCTGACCTACCCGGGGGTTCCTGGTCCTGGAGGCCTAGGTGCTTTGACAGTCCTGCTCTAAAGAAAGCCTTCCGGGCCACCTACCTAACAATGAAGTCAGAGTGGGCCTCCTGCATGATGAGTTTCTCCGAACGAATGTGCTCCTGTTGTCTCGTGTCGACTATGTGCCGCTTTTTCAGGATCTTCATGGCAAAGGTTTTGTTTTCGTCGCTCTTGAGCTGAACCTGCAAACCGGGAATAAAGAAAGGCAACAGCCGGTTATACAGCTTTTTTTTCCCCCCCCGGCTAAATCAATTAATGTCATTGCCACACCGCGGTGCCACCTACCAGCTCAACCCGCCCAAAGCCTCCAACCCCCAGAGTGTCAATGATGTTGAAGTCGGCCAGGTTAAGGTTGAAGAAAAACGCATTCTCTGCTTCGTACCTGTCATGCCAGGAAAAGAGGGAAAATGTGGGAACGGGATTAAAGATGACATGGCAGATAAAAGAAGAGATAATCCAGTTTCAACATCCTGAGACATAACATCCATCCGTACTCTGCCTTTTTGTTTGCAGATCTTACTGGATTGAATTTGCGGTAATCTGTCAAGGATGTTATTATCAAGGATGTGGAGATTTGAAGATGTTTGAGTTTAGTCCTGGTAAACCTCTCAGCCTCTCTGAGACAACATGTGTACCCGGTTTGTTCCTGTTCAGACACAGAACGGTCCAAAAGCAGAACATTCATCAACTGTCAGCTGTCTGTGAAGACGTGCCTCAGCTTTGCCAAAGAACACCCCAAGGTGCCATTGCAGAACAGAGAATCTTCTCATGTGTCCGTCCCTCGTTCCATGATATATATGTATTCCGTTTTATCATTCAATCCATTTCAACAGCACGACCTCTGGATTAGCGGACTTAGAACAGATCTGCATTCAGGCAGCTCTTTCTGGGTCACCCAGAACAATCCATCACTGCCACGTCAACAGAAATAGCTCAGAAAGTACGTTTATCACACAATCCACACAAAAAAAGATAATTTGTTCAGACAGGCCAACAGTTGTGGAGGCCTAGTAAAATGACAGTATGTCATTCCAAATATAGATCGTCATCTGAGATGACTTCCTCAAATACTTCCAGCAGTTTACAGCATCTGCAAAATGGAACAATAAAAACTCTTTCCTTTGCTGCAGATCCGCCAAGTAAAGAGGTGCCATGTGTTGGCATTTTTATGAGCATGGTACTCTCCATGTCTTTAGAAAAGGCGTCAAGTTTCCTGTACAGCTTTTATTAGCTTATTTTAGTTTAAAGGTGCTACAACCAGAGTGGAAGAATTGCCAGGTAATCGCCAGCCCAAATCCAAAGCTGGTCTGTGCTCAACTAACACATACACTGTTAAGCAAGAGCTAATGAATTACTGAGTGTGGAGAAGAGGATTACAAAAGATATGTCCAAGTGACAGACACATGGCCTCAGCAAAGGTCTGACAGGCTGTCGAAGGTCTTAGACATATGTTCTTTCAGTGCAAAAACAAGTAATAGAATATTCTAGTAAAGAAACCAATGAACCAAAACACAAACACTGGATAACTGTATTGTGGTTACATCATGATAAAAAGAAAAAGAAAAAAGAAATAACTCCTTTAAAACAGCAGGTGGCAGCATTGCCCCGTTACACGTTTGAGGGTAAAGGCAAAATCGTCTGCATGCCAAACAGTAACCCTAAGGCCAAACTATAAAATAAAGCTATTGTACTCTGTGCACAATTAACCTTTTAAACAAAAAACAAACAAACAAACAAAAAAAAAGTGGGCCTGAAGAAAGAAACCCACCATTGTAGTTGTAGCACAGTAGGGTTTAAACACCAGCATTTTTCCAGCACAAAAAACCTTATGTTGGTGTATGTTTCAACCAAGGACTCGTGCTTTGAGGCTCGAAATGAACAAGAAAAGCACAAATAAAAGCAGAAATGAATACAGACAGATTTAATTTTCAAAGCTCATGGCTAAAGCGTTAACTGAGTTAGGATGCAAACATTCACTTTGAATAGACATTGAAAGACTGTCTTTAAATGAAAACTACTGTTAAACACTGTATTCAGACTCGCTTCCTTGTATGTTAATTTCAAAGCCTGTTAAAAAATCATAGTATAGCTGTGGTACTGCAGTCCTCTGTGGGTCAAATATCACCCCACTGACTTATCAGTGAGCGTATGAGGTCATGACGCGGTGATTTAATCCCCATGTGTCTATAAGTGTGTGAGCATACACGTCAGATTGAGAGCATGTGTGTGCCTGTAGGTGTCCGAATCCACATTTTGCTTTCCTGCATTCTTCTGAGTGGAGCCAGACTGGAGGCAGGACGGCGTCTCTGACCTTCTAGCCCCCTCACATCAAATATCACAGCTATTAACCAGTGAAACTCCTCCACACCTTCTTACAATGCCTCACATTTCCTCATAAATCTTCATTCACAGCCTTTTCCTGCAGGATGGTGCAAGTCAATTATCCACCCAAACAAGGGATCCGCAAGTTCCCCATCCTCCCAATTTCTCAGGTAACATCAATCAGTGACTAACCAACATCATCCAATATTCCATAACCGCCTATTTTCACGCAAGGTTTCTGTCGATAAATAAAAAAACGTAATATTTCATTGATGCGGCAACATGACAGCATTGATGGTTCGGTGATATTCACTCTTCTCCACCCAATACTGATCTATAAAGTTGTGCAGAGACGGTTGACTGTCGCAGAAAGCTTTGTCTTTGCAGCAAAAAGACCTGTCTGCCACCCAGAAAGCAGCTGTACGCTTTCAACTTCTGCATGCTGTTCATCCTCGGAGTCCAATTAGAGACGCCCTTATTGCTGTCAGATACAAATTCAGGATTTCCTCACACAAAAAACAGCAGGTATGTGGTCTGGTTCAGTCTAATTATAAAGACAAATCCAAACAGATGAAGCATCAGGAAGAGCAGCGGAGGAAGACTTCCCCCCTCCTCATTTAGATATTCTTTTGATCACTAAAGATCAGTAATTGGACGGTGATCTTTCTATCAGATCCTCTGTCTGCCACAGCAACTGCAGTTATCTTCTGCTCATTGCTGCCTAAATTGCTCTTGCCAAAGAGGACTGGTGCTCCGGGCAGTCATCTGAAAACCAACACATCAGCCAGAAATCTGGTCTGCTCTGTCATTCATCTTGCGTTCTCCCTGTCTCTCCTCACTCTGTCCATCCCCGCCTGGACCCGTAACATCGCACAGTGGGAGCCAGTCTTAGATAAAGCCAGAGCAAGGCTGCTTGCACCTAAAGACACCCATTTCATTACCAACATTGAGGACTATCTACAAATATATTGGTGTTTTTTCCCCCGTCATGACAGAAAATAGAGGAATATTAACTCCACTGGGCAAAGAGGCGGAGGTCATAACCTCTGCTACTAGGCATTGTGGGTATTATGGAGCTGCAGCAAATAAAGAAACAAATGCATCTGTTCCGAAACTGAATTGTAGATGATACTTAAAATACTTAAACATTTTGAACTAATTCATGATCACTAATAATGTGTAAATGTCTTACTTGGCTTTGGCATCAGCATCCTCTTGGCCTTTGCTGGACACGTCCTCCAAACCTCCAATCAGGTGCTTAAAAGAACTGCAAAAAATACAGAAAATTCCAGTACACATGAGCAAATATGTCTGAGACACACACATGAGAATGGGGAGAGAAGAAGAGGTGAAGAGAACATGAATCTGGGAATGTATAAATCTTTTAATGAATGAAATTATAGAATTAATTATAGAACACAAAAAAGTTTCCAAAAATGCAAATGATGGATAGATAGATAGATGGATGGATGGATGATGGATGGATGGATGGATGGATGGATAGATAGATAGACAGACAGAAAGATAGATTGATTCTTTAGCTGAAGTGACATCTGTTTGATGAGATTAGTGTGAACAAGTTAAGTAGGAAGTAATCAGCTACATAATCTGAAATGAAATCCAAGCTGCTTTGAGAGGAGATCTCACTTGAATCATTTTTCTTATGAGAAATTAAGTTTGCAAATTCTGAAATATCCACACTGATCAGCTGGGAGATTTCATTCATGGCTCATAAATCTGTCAGCCAGAAGATGAAATACAACACACGCTGTTGTTTACTCCTGTTGAGACCATAATACCTGTGAGCTGGGACTGTTGCATCTGTTGTCAGCTCCCTGAAAACATCTTTTGTTTTGTGTTTTTAGATTTTTATCACCATTCTGTTTCTGCACATCCTTCTTTTCCAATGTCGTCCCAGTTACTAGTACCTCAGCCGCCTGGGTTAGCCTCCATGCAGTACAGCCATGAACAACAAGAAAAAGTTTTGAGACTGAATGTTAAGGTGCAGCATCTGCACCAAACTGGCCCGTGTCGAAGAACCCAGTGGGCTCTGTCAGCATCAGCTAGCTGAATGACAGGCGGAGCGAAAAGCAGTGGTTTATCACCTGGGCTGGATGACTCACTCGCTATGTCCTCTGTTAGTGCTGAGGATGGCCCATTTGTGTCTGTACTGTTCCCTGAGGCCAGAGGAAGGTTCTGAGAAAGCTGATACCATCTAACCCCCCATCCCCCCACCACCACCACCAAACGTCCCATCTGTCTCTCTGTCCTCGCTAAGCACAATCTTAAAGGGAACAACACGATAAACATATCAATAAAATGTCAAATCATGTTAGCAAGATGTTAATTATAGGAGACATTTGTCTTTCATGCTAACTTTTAAGTTTAATTTGGTTGTTTTTGTTTGAAAATCATTTATAGTTGAATTTTCAAAGCTCTGGACATCAGTCGGAGGAGTTTAGTCAATGATGTTATTGCCATTTATGATCTACTAGCAGACCCTCATATGGCCTGCAGATGCATAACCATCCCCCAACTGGTTTATTAAATTCAAGATCGATCCCAAGAGGTTTTCCAAAAGAGTCTTGCTATTTTTAGAAAAAAACTATTTAGCCCAACCAAACTGTACACCATTCACATCCTCAACATTTATTCTTCAAGCAAAAAGAAAATCAGTTTTGCTGATACTTACTCTCTGTCGATGACCAGACAGGTGACCGCCTCTGCCGCGATCACATTGGCCGTCCTGATGTCCTCCCTGGATAAAGAGATCATGCAAACAATCAGAGAAATTACCAACACTGCGATCGATGATAATTCAATCACACATTGCTCTACATTTCAGATGCTCTCTCAGAGCTGTAATGGTATAACAGCAGCCGTGTCATTCAACCCCATTCTTTCAACGGTGAGGGCAGTGAAAACATCCACCTCAACAGGCAACACTGCTTAACGACTGTCATTACTCTTTATCACAGCTGACGTTAAGATCTTCGTCTTCTGATAATGACGATTCCTCAGAGGAGTCACCCCAGTCGCACAAGTCCTCTGAATCGGTGTCCCAGGATGTCATCCTCGTTGTGTTCTCCTGCGTTCCTTTACAATCGTCTGTTTATGAACAAGTGTGCTGCCTGGGGCAACGGAGGACAACGTAAATCCTGAAGCCAGGAGTGGTGACAAAAAGCGTACAAAAAGAAGTGACACAGGAAGTACTTGACTTGACGGATCATCTCACGTCCCATCTTTCAAACCAAGACAACAAAAAAGGATCATTGTATCTTTTAAATCCTGGTAGATCTCTCGCTTGCAGAGTCAAGCGTTATCAGCCACTCACAATCTGAGATTCTGATCTGAACACACACGTACGACAGCCTATTTCAATGATCCCAGGTGATAATTCCTCCTCATGTGGTGCCAAACTCTCTGTGCCTCCCCTCTTTCAAACACACACGCCTGACTGCTTGGGCACTAACTAACACACACACACACACACACACACACACACACACACACACACACACACACACACACACACACACACACACACACACACACACACACACACACACACACACAGCATCTTGGCCCTTCTCATATACATGTTTATTATCATTATTATTTTTTTTTTCACCTACACATTGATCTGGTACACAAATATCCACCTGTTCCTCTGTCTGACCACAAAGGCATGGACACACAAACAGTATTACTATGAGCCAGGTTAATGATGAAAATGAACAAAGCAGCAGCACAATATTGCGACGACATAGCAACACCACCTGAAAACCCTTCATCTGCCAACGCTCCTCCTGTGGTGTTCAAATCCATGTCATGGCAAATCCTCAAGCACGCAAATGCTTTTCAGACACTGGAGCATGATCCATAAGAGGTGGTTTTATTCATGTGCAGGATTGTTATTTTGTCTTATGTTAATATCGAGCAGCACATCTGGCACACACACAAACACACACACACACACACACACACACACACACACACACACACACACACACACACACACACACACACACACACACACACACACACACACATCTTCTTTCTCATAAATAATGATGAGCTCACACTCCTTCTGTCACATGTCCCATTAAAGGAAGTACAGTGTTTGTGTCACAGGCTAACCACGGCGATGCAACACAACCACGAGATCCTCCGGGCTCGGATGAAACACCAGTTATGTAAGCGTGAAACGTCCTAAAGGGTTTCATGTCAGATTGGCTTGTTACACCTGTCCTATGCTGCTCGAGTGCAGAGGAGAAAAAACAACTTAGAGTTCTATGGGAAACTCAACAGTGAAACAGGATCGGTTCATCTGATCCCTGAGCACTCGCGCCGGGCCAAAGATGGCGCTGTACTTGTTAGTTGCGGCACAACGAGAAATGAATTGGGGGAAACAAAAAGACACACACTCGTTCACAGGCACACGAAAAGCAGCTGGGTCTGGAATGTTCTTCGGACTTAAAAGGAGGCGGACCGTGGTGTTGGTTTCCACCAGATAGCTTAGATGAAACTTGTAATTGGACGGTGATCTGGTGTCCTGGGAAGGGGGTTAAGAAAATAACTGCAGGCTGGAGGTGTGGCAGTAGCGCTGAGCTGCAGTAAGATGAGTAAAGCTGGGCTCATGGATCGGATGAGAAAGAGCGGGTGGACTTGGATATGCAGCCAATGATTTAAGCTGTCACAGCCTTACTCTAAATCTGCACGTGGCTCTGTTGCTTGAGGCCTTGCAAAACAAAACAACAGTGCCCAGTAGCATGGCACCAGGGCTGTTGGCTCAGTGTCCAGCACTGTGTTTTTTAAGTGTAAAATGTAGCACATCAATATATACTTTTCAAAATGTGAGGGAACAAAGTGTTCCCTTTGCGTGGTTGAAATTCATGTTTACAGATGACTAAAAGAACATGCAAGGGACACTTTGATTCTCAAGAATCTGTTGCATGCCCAGAACCTTACCTTAACCAAATGAGGCATAAACTTAACTATACTGAACCATCAGAGTTTCATAGATTTCTTGTATTTGACCTAAAATTTAATGCTACAATTGGCCCACCACAGACAGTAAGACCACACGACACAGGTGATTCATCAAACTGGGATCCCACATGTGTAGAAAAACCCAGATAGACATGTGAACACATGGCTCTCTGATGAGGCATCATAGCTCTGAGAGAACAGCCTTTGATTTGTAAATATGATGTTCTTGCACATCAAAGGTGAGATGTTCAGATGGACAGGGCAGCCTTTGAGGAGCCATTGAGTTTGATGAGCAAGGACATGCATGAACAGTTCAGTTCTCATCTAAAAAGGGGGTCAGCAGAAGAGCTCTGATCAAAAGCCTGATTTCGAGACAGTCAGCACCACAGTCATTTAAATCTGAGGGCACACTTGACCATCAAAGAAAACAGCAAGCAGATGCTGGCGCTGAGACGGCGCTCATTGAGAGTGAGACAAGAGGACGTTTTCTTGATTAAACAAAGTATGAGACACACTTGAGGGTGTCTTATGTCGAGAACAGAGAAACAACAGGAAGCCTACTGGCAGAGCAGCAGAACCATGTTCATGGAAAAATACACGACATCACATTTGTACTGAAGAGAAGTTGGCGAATTCTGTAAAAGTTAAATCACTTCAGTGCAAAAGTATCCTAGATATGTATTACATTTGTGCTCACATCACCCAACACCACATTTTAAGGCCTCATTAGTGCAGAAGGTTAACATTTCTACTTGTAACTAACCGAATCCCCTGCAAAAAATGGAAAGTCTCAGTGTTCATGCATACAATTTAATATGCTCTCATCTTCTCTCTTTTTTAATTTTGTTATGGCCGAGGCTCAGCCATCTGTGAAATTCCAGCTGATTGCTCAGACAACCCCCCTTTATCTTCCATTTGAAAGAAAAGAATAGTTAAAATTCATTTTTCCACAGGAGAGCACTCTCATTTAACTGAGATCTCCTTGAATTTATGATAATATTGCACGTCCTTGAGGCATGATGAACGGCCTGTCAGGTGGCTTCTGCCCTCTGTGTCCACAAGATGGCAACAACTACTTTCTTTACACTGTTGCTCTTTGTGCATGTGGAGACATGCTAATTTTAGGAACCAAGCCATTTGGGATGTATAGTTTTGTGTAAAAGGGAGAGCTTTTTTTCATTTTGATAAATACTGACCTAAAATATAAATGTCTCTTATATCATCAAATAATATAATAACATTCACCCAGTCATAGTCACATTCAAACACAGCTGGCAGAAGACCAATTAAACATCTGGAATACCCATTCATGCACAATTAATTTTGTTTTGGTGGCTACAGTAAATAATCATCAGTTGTGGTTAAAATAAGACACATAAGTGCTGTAAATTAGAGGGAACAGATGGAGTAGACAGACGAGACAGGTTGTAAGAAAAGAAAAGAAAAGAAAAGGGAGGGGTGACAGTAAAGACGATAAAACAGTGAAAGGGAATAAGATTGAAATTGCAAGAGGCAGATTTATTACACACATTCTTACCCTTGCAGAGCTTTCTCTCCGAACCAGTCTCCTTTCCCGAGGCTCCGCAGGTAGACGGGCTCTCCGTTGGGCGAGTCTTCCCTCGTCACATTAACCTGCCAGGAGGACCAAATGTGGGGAGAGGGCGTTTAACGAGAAAGCCTGACAGGGGCTAATAAAGATTCATTTGGCTCTTCCTCCAAAAAACTGAATCTAATGTTTAAAGACAAACACACACACAGAGAGAAAAAAATAAAAAATAAAAAAATCTGCAGGGAAGCACAACTGATCACTTCATTAACCAGAGGAGGCACGAGTGACTGCACGGTTCTGTGTCAGAGCACAGAACAAATGAAAGCCATGGCACTTCGATACATATTAAAGGAAGTGAAAGGAGACAGTTATTATCATCAAATGGAGGACCGTGTCTCCATTCATGTCTTTGAACCCCTGTGCCACCTGATAGAATGAAGCATCAGTGTGTGGAGTGGCAAAAAAACAGGAGTTTTAATGCTTCTTTATCTTTGGTGGCGGCGGGCGGGCTGAAATCCTACAGATCTGCAGTGTTAGTGCATCAGTCTCTTTGAGTCGGACGCCTGTTCTCTCATCAAATACAGTGGTGACAAAAATAATTAAGGGTGGGGGAACAACGACTGTCAGCGGAAGCAACTACCAAGAGTAGAAAGTGCGGAGGAATTTGAACGTATACGTCCACGCATCAAAAGAGGGCTGGACGAAAGCCCGGCGATGATATTGATGCTGGACCAGGAAGCGTGTCGCATGTGATCTGCATCAAATCTGCTGTCATTCCACTCCCCTTATGAGATGCTCCTGATCTTGCTGCAGCCCACGATGAAAAGAGGCAACAAATTTCCGTCAAAAAAGTACCACGCCATCACTTTACTTCAAGGGTGGGTGGCTTTCCCATGTTTACCACCACATCCTGCTGGGAGAAACTGATGGTTATGCTGAATGCTCACCTTTCCTTTACTGATGATGAAGAAGGTGTCTCCTCTGGCTCCCTGTCTAATGATGTACTCTCCATCTTCGTAATGTGTCTGTCAGGAGAGAAGGCCACAGAAGAGTGCTTTGAATTTGCTCCTTTTTCACACCCGGAGACAAACATGCGCTACAAAAAATTAGGCCCAGTCATTCACAACAAATGCTTCATTTGTTACACTGGCAAAAGATCTACGGTGTTCCTCCGCCTTTGACCAACAACTTGTTGAGCAGCGTCTGGCAACCTTGGATGAATAAACAGGAAATGAGCTCACAGCTTCTTTTCATATGAAATATTAATAGGAGATAGACTATCACCAGTTTCTCTCCAAGAGTAAACCTGGACAGGGTTGTTGGAACCCAGTGCAGCTCACAGTGAAAGAACTAAACACAAACACAAAGACGCACAGACACACACACACACACACACACACAGACACACACACACACACACACACACACACACACACACACACACACACACACACACACACACACACACACACACACACACACACACACACACACACACACACGTATAACCTTCAGGGTTGCCTAGAAGTATAAAAGTGTTCTGCTAACATCTTGTACATGAAAATCTACTTGTGTCAAAGGTCAGAACTTAAGCACAGTAAGTGTGTATTTCATCCCCAACAACCTCCAGTGAGGACAATAGGCTGATATTTCACCTATAGGCTCTATTCCACCTAAAGCTCAGCCTTCTCACATTCTGCTTTGCATTTCCAGGTTTGTCTTTTCACGGCCTCTCGCTCCTGAAAAACACCTCCCATTCCTCACACTGAGCTGTGAATCACAGCTGCCGAGTGTCACTCAAAGGAAAAGGGCTTCTTGTCAATAGTAGGCTGCCACTAAAATGTTATTTTCTCATTTATTTATTTTAACATTAATAATGGTTGACCTTTTTGAAACAAGCGTGGCTCCTCAGAGAGGTGAAGCAGGTAATAATAGCTCTTAAATTGAATACTAATTCCCTTTTTAGAGAACAGGTCAGTTTGGAGGAAGACAAAGAAAGAAATTCACACAATTATTCAGAGGTTTTCAGCAACTTTGGATGCGTCCACTTGTCAACAAATCTGTCAAAGACTCATTTAATGGAGCATCAAGAATTATGTCTCCCACATCAATAAGACATATTCATCAGGCCATTTAAAAGCATGTTGAGAATATCCCCAACACTTTAATAACACTATTATTTCCTATACCACATGCCACCCGGGGCCTAAAATTAATGACATTATCTCCTTATTAAAAGCCAAGATCTAAATTTTGTCATTATTGTGATCACTTTTGCATCATTATTGATTTCATGAACATGTTAATAATGAATAAATACTGTATACTGTAAGTGGTTCCACTGCGAATAAACAATGATTAGAAATGAAATCATGTTCAGTTCACATTAATTTAGTGGGAGTTTCAATATTACCGCTGCAAATACAAAATGTAAATGAAAATCCACATTTCTAGAGAAATGCTGTGGGCACAGTTGGAAAATGAGGATAACTGAAATGCATGTGACGCACGTCCCAGGTTTAAAGCTGCTAATGACATGAACAAATTTCTCTGGTTTATATGAATTATCATCAAATGTTGCAAAATTCAGGTCTGTGGCTGTTCAATATCTGTTAGCAGTCAGTCAGTCAGTCCTTTCACTCTGCCTGAATAAATATGCTGGTCCACAGTCAGCTGATATACCAGAGCTACAGCTTATGTGCAATCAGCACATTCTGCTGAAAGCATACTGAAGTGCTCCTATTTATGTTAAAATGTTAAAGGCTTGATTGTTTGTTTCGATATAGATTAGAGATCTCCAGTTTCTCAAAAAGGAAAACATTAAACCCTCAACCATGCCTATTTTGTTCCATTACTCTGCCAGCTAAAACTTTCCATTGTCTTTGTTCATCTTCTGGAACGAACCTTGTGACCTCTGATTCCCGCTGCAATAAAATAAGTGGTCGTATGTAAATGCTTCCATGTGGAAAGAAGTTATGTGTTGCAGATATCACAGGATTTTTTTTAAAGGCCCTTTACCTCCTCAAGGACATCTGCAAGCTTGCTCAGAATGTCTTCTTGCAGGCCTTGGAATGTGGGGACGCTGCAGGAGAAAGACAAAACAGAGAAATAAAATATATGAAAGATCCTGAAATGTTTAGTGTTCTCAATCCTAAAAAAAAGAGGCAACTTTTCCAGAAATAACCTTTATTGTATTTAATTTAACAGAATGCAACCAGAGCTGTGATGTAAGTTGCAGCTAACAGGCATAAAAATCAATATTAGACCACTGGAGTCCGCCTAGCAAACAAAGGCTTCATATATGAGGCAGCTTGAGTTACAGGTTCAACACCAGTATCAGGCTTTAATTTTGCTCCACTAGCTTCCCAGCAGCCTCGGTGAATGTTGTCTATTATCACCTCTACAGTATAAAACCAGCAAAAAGTTTATCAAAGAGCAAAAAAAAAGCCATGTTGGTGAACAAAGCACATATCTCCTCCCAAGATCTCCTTCTCTGTTTGTCTTTGTTCCCCCTCATTTTCCACGCTTTATTACAGTAATCTGAGCCATCTCGCCTCGGCCTCCGGCCACGGCGCTGGCTGTTGTGTTGATGTTTCCTCGACAGAAACGCAAACTAATCAGCTGAGTTCTTGACGGATGAATGATGTTTTTGTGTATGAAACATATGGAGTTTCAGTCCCCCGAGCCGCAGCGTTGTCGACGAACCGGCAGCTTAAACGTGTTACAGCAAATGGATTAATTATACAAAGCCGACGGGGAGCATGATAGTACTTCTGCAATGGTGCAGCTTGGAGTGGATGTGGAGTAAAATGGACATGAGATGACACAAGTTTGACTGCTGGAAACGTGGGGTCACATGTTGGTAGGATTAGATTACCGTATCTAAGCAAGCAAATGGCTGATAGCTAAAGTCGACAGGCTAAAGATCTATTGGTTTTACTGGTGTCATAATGTCTCCTTTGGGGGGATTTGCATATTTGCATATACGGCCACGTTCTTAGCACATTTCTCTATCTAGTTTTCACCTTTGTTCTTCTCTTAAGAATGAATAGCGCAGATTTGTGGAATTTCTGGATGCATGGTAAATATATAACAAAGATCTATAACATAATGAGTTGATCAAAACTTCCCTTCATTCAACCATATTTTAACAAACTGGGACAAATCAAGCTAGGAAAAAAACACAGTTCCTGCTCCCAGGTCACATGTTTACATATTACGATCTCTTTTCAGACAAAAACGCAACCAAACCTTATCAGTAATCTTAACGGGAGGTAATTATCGGCTGTTGTTATCGGCTCAAAAGATTCCATATCGCACAACCCTAATAAGAATTAGAGAGCGTGGAGAGGAGTGACACGGGCCGATGGGTGTTTGTTCGTAAAGTGCAGCTCTTTTATTAGATCTGCTTCTAGGAAACAAAACAAAAATATTATTATCTGCAGCGTATGTTTTGAATTATCAAGTCACTATAAATCTCCAATATCCCCTGAAGATACTCACTCATAAATCAAACACCGGCCCAATCTGCTGCATGTGTATTATTAAATATTTACTTATCTGTCATGCAAGAGTAGAAAGACAAGAGCCGTCGTATGGTACATGCTTGTGCACGCAGCAAAGACTCTTTCATGTCTTTTTATAGAAATAACTAAAATAGACTGAGTTTTAGACAGGAATTGTTGTCTGGGAGATAAGAGTGGGAAATATATCTTTCCTGCTGCTGTTTTGAAAAGTCTGCTGTCATCAGAGAGGGGGGTCAAAGTTTCATTATTGTGGTGTCCTCCAAATACCAGATATTCAACAGTGGGAGAGCTGTTATATTCCACATTCTCTTTCTGCTGGCTGGCTTTCGGCCTTTCGATCTAGCTGCTGGGAACAATGCTAAATGCTGTTTTCTCGCTGTCAGTCTTGCAAGATTTGCAATTCAGCGTGATCTATTATGCAAATAGCTTTCTAATTCTTCTCGCCAGTCCAGTGATTGCACACAAGCGCTGGACGTTAAACAACTGTTGTAAACAGCAACAGTAATTTGTTCTTGAAAAAGATGTTGTCTCAGCCAGGTTTTTAGATTTTTAGTTGGCGTTTTAGTTGGCTGTAAATTCAGCGAGAGTGAGAGCTCCTGTGTCATGGTGAGTACTGGATTCACAGCTGTAGTTGAGCTAAAGATAGTCCCCCCCCTTCTGAAGATGGCAAAACAGCAGGCTGACAAAGACCTTTGCGTCAGTAAGAGACTGAGGCAGACTGGCGTGACATCATGGAGGTTTTTGTTTAGTTCACGCTTACACACTCAGTACCTAATGTATCATTCTTGTGTCCAAATCCTTCACTTGAGAGTTGTACATCAGAACTGAGGTCACATCAGTCCACACTGTATTAAGGTCCGTATGAACACTCCTTGATCAAGTTGTCATTAAACACCTTTCAGTTTTGCACGACAAAGACGCAGGTCCATTGCTTCCTACTAAAGAAAAACAGTCATCTTGCTAATATATCTCAATCCAGATCAATCAGCGGCTCCAAACTAAGACATGAAAGGTTTTGGTCATTCAAGATCTAAAATGATGGACTGGGTGTGGCCATGTTTAACCGCGTCTTTCATCATTTTCCTAATGAATTATTACCCTGAACAACTGATATGCTAAATGGTGGAAATGTGAATAGCAGGTTGTCTGCTGTAGCCTGGGCTGCACGGAGACAAATAATTTGTGAACTTGACAAATAAGCCCTGTCTGTGTTCAGAAAGTGCTTACTGTCAAATGTGAAAGTAAGTCATGAAATAAACTGAGCCGATATACAGTGTGTGTGTGTGTGTGTGTGTGTGTG
>BJFM01001850.1:67506-83466 GCA_016586285.1 Arothron firmamentum | reverse complement strand
ACACACACACACACACACACACACACACACACACCGCAACCTTTCACAGACCTGGGACTAAAAATTCTTTAAACCAACCAAAAGAAGCTGCACTGTCAAATACCTGTCAGCTAAAAATACCTACAGTGTTCCGGGGAAAATAGTGACTCCTAAATGTGTGGCGGGGGGGCTTCCCTGTCCTCATTACCATGAGGTTTCTTATTGTACGCTGAGAGCTGTGTTTCCATGGCAGCCATGGAAACAGAAAAAATTCCCCCAGTCGGTCTCACTGGGATTGTAGCAACTGTATCCTGTCTTCCTGTCTTCTTCTCACTGTCTCTTTTATTTGCATTCATTTGGCTATCCAGCAAAATATTTGAATATCAGGCAATGAAACAGAGACTATGTGTACCCATGTGGACCCCTCAGCCATATTAAGACCCTATTATTTAAGGTTTTTATTTCCTACGTTATAATAATCATCAATAATAAATTGATTTATTAATAATTAGTTATTGCATGTTATCTCTGCTTATTTAATTGCTTGTGAGAACCTGATTGTGGTGAATGAGTAAATAAACTTTCACAATACAAACAGCCCTGGACCAAGGAAACCCTAACCCAGGGACTGAGCCGAACCAAAAGGTGTGGCTCACTAAGTGTCTGAGGAAGAAAATTCCAGTGACCTCCAGCAGAAAAACCCATTTACCATCACAAGAGCAGACGGAGCCTTTTACAGCTGGCATCTGCAGTGTTTTCTGTCCCAATGGCTGTTAACTTGCATCCGATTGTGATCTCATCACTTTCTTATCTCCCTCAGCTTCACATCCTCCAGCTGTTTACAGGCTTTCACTGCAGCCGGAGTTTCATTGCTAGCTGTATGAGGACGGCACACTTGTGTGATTCAACAGTGCATCCGTGGCAACAGTCTGGAAGTGGTTCGGTTAACTAGCTCATAATCCTTCCTCACGTACTGTCCGTTCTGGTGTTTTGTTTATTTTTTGTTTTTTTCTTTGTGGTGTGAGCAGTGTGTGTGGAAAAGAGAACACGACTTGCAAATGTTCTCTAACGGCAGAGCCACTAACTCTGAGTTTCATATTGCCTCCACGTTTGATTAAGTTTACTGTATATCAACAGTATACTGTTCACTGTATATCATCTTATACCGTATTTATAACTTGTTGCAATGTTGAACCGGAGCTGCACCACAATTTCGTTGTACCGCACAATGACAATAAAAGCATTCTATTCTATTCTATTCTATTCTATTCTATTCTATCATCTAGTTATTTACTGTCATCTTAAATGTACTATACTGGGTTATTGAGGCTCCAAAACATTGTTAATACTTGCTTACATTGGCAATTGATTTTAAACAATATGACGTGAATGCGGACTGAAACATAACAGCCACTGAAGAAATGTCTATATCTGGAACTGCGCTCCAAAAACACAACTATGCCAGAGAGCTCAGACTTCACAGCAAAACCAGTCGCACTAGCAACATCTTATTATTGTTAAATCATGTAGCAGTCTGTCCTCTCGTGCTGCTCCTAATGTTTAACTGTGCTGTGTTTTCCAAAGAGTTGGACCTGTAACTTATCACCTGCTGTCAAAATAAGTCCTTTAACTGGATGGGGTGATTCCTGAGCCTGACCAGATGTTGTCTGCACACTCTACCCTGCACATGCAGGTTCCTCCTAGACTGATGAGAACATTTTCAAGCAGATACGTCCAGGAGAGCTCACAGCGCCATGAAATAAAGTGTATAATAATATGCATTCCTGAGTGTATAAAGTATATAATAATAAATATATAATAATAAATATTATATATAAGGTCTCCACGTTGGAATTCTTGTCTAAGTTACACTTAGCAGTTTTATTCCCCATTTTGCATTTTCCAGAAATTTTAATATAGTTCTGAAAAATCAGAGTCTAAAGCTTACAGCGTACTTCACACCTCAACTGGAGTTCCCCAATAATAATCAAGCCACAATCAGCACACTGATATGTGAGAGGTATAGTCATGCAGTCTTTTATTCAGCGTGCATTAGATTTAATCCAAACTGCGAACAGCTGGGTTTCTGCACTGACGTCTGCTTTTCCATCACTATCATTAAGACGGAGCGTGCAGATAATGGCCCACTGATTACGTTAGCAGGGACCGGAAGTGACCTCAAACCCTGACATTCACAACAAAGTCAGGATTCCCGACACTCATCTGTGATTAATGCGAATAAATCATTACCTTTGTGTGACAGAGGTGCCTGTTTTTGGAAACCTACAAAATGGCACAACTGGTTCTGATCTGGATTTTTTGTCCATAACTTCCAGGAAGTTACATGATAACCACTGTTATTCTGTTAGCAAAATAACTTGAAAAGTTCTCATGGGTCTGACCAGTGGGCTTTGATCATAAAGCAACCTACTTTGTCATGTATCATGGTGTTATGGCCTATATAAACATTACTACAGGTCGGAGTCACAATATGTGGGGGAGTGAACTGCTTGGTGGAGGTTTTGCGCTCTCCGAGTGTGTTTCTACTTAAAGATGTATCATTAGTATTTCTCATCTTAGGTGACACCATGAACTCACAGCTCCACTAATGTCAGGAACTGTAGCATGATTTTAATCTAGACGCCTTGCCTGCTTTGTATGCTGCCCTGGAAAAACACATTTTTATTGCTCTCCCCTCATTGTGGTGTCACCAATGTCTTGTCTTCATAATCTCTTTTGAGTCTCACCCCGCTTTTTTCTTCTATTCTTCTTTCTGCACTGCAGCATCCAGATTGCTCATGTTGCCATGGGAAAGTGACAAAATATAGATTTGATGGTTGGTGCGACCTGTGTCGCGGGCAACATCTTATCTCCCAGGCTGTTTTTTGTTTTTTTGATTCCACTCCCACAAAGAAGCTATCGTTCTTGACTTCGGCGTTTCCCCTGATACTCAACATGAGTAGTACACAGAGCTAAATGAAGGAACAGCAAACTCTTGGAGCAAACACTGCTCAGTGTCTCAATTCAAACCTGACCTCACACGTATAAATCAGCTAAAGACTGAAAAAACAGATGGAAAACCGAATACCTGCACATCAAGGGGATTCATTATCATCCAACTGCATTAATTAATACAAATTCAGGCAGAACTTGAAATTCAGCCTGATCCCAGGTATGTAGCTTCACAACATGCATCTGTTAGCTGCACGTCTCTCCAAAGTAAATACCAACGCATTAAAAAATTTGGAAATATATTACGGAGATTTCTAACGAGCAAATGAAATGACAGCCGACACTGCAGGTTTTACATCCATCATAATAATGCCCTGTGCTGTCCACCTCTGCAGGCAATTCTTCTCATACCAACCTGGTTTGACAAAAGAAATTGCAGATTGTAAATTAAATTTGTGATAGTTGATCTGGCTGAACATTAAGCGGAGATAATGCTCGACGTGATGAATGACCAGGATCCAGCATGTTTCACGTCTGTGAGTTTCATAATGTTCTGAATAATTAGAACCCAAATGATGCCTGGAAGATAAGAACAGTAGACGGGGGAGGGGAGCTGTAATGAAGTTTGATTTCTCAGAATTAAAGGAAGAATCTAAAAATGTGTATACAAGAACCTATAGCTGTGCAATACTGGTCATATTACAAGATCATATTACTTCCAGTTAGAATGCCACTGGTAAAATCTTTTGCAATTTGTGTCAAATGAAACATTTCTTCCATTTGCATAACACGCGCAAGAAAACCGTTAAAGTAATTCTGGTAATGGCAGCTACATATGCTGACTCTTGTCTTTAATCACGGCTCCTAGAGGTTCTTAATTGTTTCTGAGTTATCCGACTCTCATAACCTCTTCATTATCACTATGGGTGTTATTCTATGGCTCCAGAGGGCAGACGGGTTCAGACTGTTCGCTGCTTTAGGCATGGGTGGGCTTTTTATTTGAATTCCAGATGTGACACGGATGTAATTTAATGGCTGAATATGATGCTGAGACCCCAGTGTACAGTTAAAACCTCACTTAGATGCCATCAGCCTGAGAAACGTTATTCCAGTGAATCTTTTCTGTATATTCTTGTGTAGAGACATCCCTTAAGCCACTCATCCAGCCTCAGAGGCACAACCAATGACCCGTTTAGGCTGTATACTCAATCCTGGCCTTTTGGACCATTACATCATTTGTTCCATACACACCATTTTTATTAAGCAGTGACGGTCTGATGTGCACTTCAAAAGAGGAAAAAAAAAGCGGTGGGTTGGGAGGAAAGTCCAGACACCCTGTCGCCTACTGGAGGTGGAATATTTCATCCCGTAAGAGTTGGCTCATCTCCCACTGGGCACTTGTTTCCATAGCAACTACACCTAGGAGTTCTGTCAGGATGGCCTGGTCATGGTCAAAGAAGAACATGTAACCCCACCACCACCGCCATTGACCTCATTTCCAGCCCGACTGCAGGTCCGTGGAGACCCCTGCCCTCCATGCATTCCTGAGACCCTCGCCCATTTTCATCCCGAGCAGGAAGGACACAACCAGCTCTCCCCGCTCAGACTAAGACTCCACTGCTTATGCGCACAAAAAGAATTCGCATCCCAGAGAAACATGTCGCATCCCCTCTTATCTGTTTATTATTTCAGACTTCAGCCCTTTTTATTTCCTGCTCCGCTTACCCACATTTTCACCCTGACACACTCGCTTTTAACACATTTGGTGTGTATTAGACCATCTGTCCTGCATTTCTCTGGCCCTTTCTGAGCTCCATTAAGCTGCTATCTAAATTGCCACCTACTAATCCAGTGTACATGCTTGACAGCCGAGGCTATCGACACACAAGAGAGCACTGGTGTTAAACCCTGACATTCAGCTCACTGGAGTTCTTACAAAACACTTAACTGGAGTGTTGCAAAAACATCGAGGGGCGATGGGTAGTGTTTCATCACGGCCACTGTGTTCCCATTTATACAATAACAGCAACATCCCGCTCTCTCTCTCTCTCTCTCTCTCTCTCTCTCTCTCTCTCTCTCTCTCTCTCTCTCTCTCTCTCTCTCTCTCTGATATGCTGGAGGGTCAGAAACCTATAATCCTCTGCACTAAGGGAACGTGAGTGTGTGTGTGTGTGTGTGTGTGTGTGTGTGTGTGTGTGTGTGTGTGTGTGTGTGTGTGTGTGTGTGTGTCTGTGTGTCTGTGTGTGTCTGTGTGTGTGTCTGTGTAGACTCACTCTTGACAGTGGCGGTCCTGGTGCAGTTGTAGAGAATAGCCAGCTCCCCAAACACCTTCCCCGGCCCCATGGTGCAAAGTTTCAGGCTCTCCTTCGTCACCTCCACCTTCCCATCTGAAACAGGCACAGAAACAGACATGCTATTAAAAATAATGTTATTCAAATTACATTTGAATTTACTCCTCTTGATTTCCCGAGTGTGTGTGTGAGCGTGTGTGTGTGTGTGTGTGTGTGTGTGTGTGTGTGTGTGTGTGTGTGTGTGTGTGTGTGTGTGTGTGTGTGTGCTCAGTTCAGTGTAAGCAACAAACAGAGATTCAGTGATGAAATGGAGTGCATGATAGTGGTCTGACGGCTTTCACTTCATTTCGGGAGGACCCTGCCGGGGTGCTCTTGACTCACTGGACTGGAAACAAAAAAAGATTATTTTCAGTGTAGTGTTTTTAAAAGCTATCGTCCCTCCACCTCTGGCTGTGCGCGAGCGTGGCATGGAGCAGCAGCAACAGCAGCCTGAAGAGAAATTACCTTGGAGCTTAACCCTGTGTGACCTACAGTGTATTGATCTAGCTATGATTCACCATACGAGTGTTATATCACTAATCAATGCACTGTATATGTTTGCACTGAGGCACAACAAGGCTTTCAGCCATGTTGGACCCTGAACCAGTTCCTTATCTTTTGCACGGGTGGCGTGGCTGGACGGACTGCAATTAAGTAGCTTGTCCTGCGGTTGCTGCATTTAACAGATGGCGGCATGTGTGTGTCGAGGTTACGCACAGTTACATTTGAATAGAGCCACGTTCATTCACAAAGCTTCTGGCTCCACCGGATCTGAGGGGGGGGGGAATTATAGGATGACGGATCAAGTTTGCACAGGTGCCAGATAGATCTACAGCGGCACATTTAAACTAGTGACGCGTTATCTCTCGCTCCATTCTGCTTGTGTGTCTTTAGCGTCCTTCCACTGGAATGATTTCAACTGCTCACCCATCCACGCCGCATCTGTCTAAACTGTGATTGTTTTTGTGGGAGGTGTGCCTGCCTATCTGTTTCTGATAATAAGGAGAACAGTGTGGTGCGGTTCTCAGACAGGAGGTGTAATTAGCTCAACGGTGCACTATCGCGGTAGTTCCCAACACGCGCAGAGAAAAGACAGAATGTGAGACTTCTGTTTGAACGTAAGCCTTCTGTTTGACTGTAAGCCCGAGTGGTTCGTCATGCGGCGCTGCAGCAGCTGGGTGATCTGGACCCACGTCAGCACTCTAGATTTCAACAGAGAAAAGTAAAAATGTGATGCTCTAAATGTGCCACTAGCAGCACTCTCAGGCCATGTGAGGTCCATTTGCATAAGTTTGCCTTCTTCTTTGAATAAGCTGTTAACTAACCAGCTGCAGGAAAATGTCTGCGCTTTTGTCGGTTTCTGTGTGTGGAACTTAATTCCTTATTTATTTCAGAGCACAGAACAGAGCTGAGCAATCAGATTAAGTTGCAGGTCTTTGAGTGCGAGCCTGTAAGGAGGTCAGAGGGGAAAGGATCACTTGAGATTATACTGTATCTGATGAGTTGTTAGCTACAGTAATTTCAGTTTTATTGTTGCTTTATTGTTGCGCTTAATTACAAAAATGACAATACAATCTTTGTTATAGGCTTCTGCAGTGATAACAAAAGCAGCAGAAGGGGGAACTCAGCAACATCTCCTTTTAGAGGTGCAATTAAGAAGTTTATTGCACTCATCCTTAAACGAAAACTTCTAAATTGTCCTTTAAAGAATTATCCAGATAGCAGCTAGCATTTTAAATCATAACAAAACAAAATTTCCTCCACGGGTCTTCCTGTGTAATCCTCGTCTCATGAGAGCCAGACCTAGAATAAAAAGTCTGATTTATTACGTTTAATAGTTCATTTTAATCCCAAAAAGCAAATGTTATTCCTACAAATATGAAATGAACCCATCCAAAGGATTATGTCTTGGATTAGAGTATGAGTTATTTTCGAGTAGAATTTAAGGTGAAATATTATGTGGACTGTGAGAGACTTCAGTATTCATCAGCATGGGACTATGTAGATAATCTCCTTCCTACTGAAAGCATGGGTAGGGGTTAACAGCTGCTACTGTCTTCAGTCAAGCCTCATCAAGCACGACTGTTCCTGGAAAATCATAGCTGTAGGGAAATTTGGATTCACAGGCAGCCGAAAGAAAACAAAGACCTCTAGATACTATTGATGACATATAAAAAATGAGAAGAATCCCAAAAAAGAAATCTTTATCTTTAACTATCACATTAGAAAGGTCTGAATCAACCTATTTGAAATGTTGTTCCTTCTTTCAAACAAGCCGTAATCTTCTAAAAATCTAACACCTTAAATAAAATGAAATAACATTTCATAATGTAAAGGTGCATTAAATTTTTAAGCAGGCAAAATTTTTAAAGGCAAAGATTTAAAACAATGCCAAAAGAGTTTCTTTCAATTGCCCCTTACAGGTTAGCAACAAAGAAAAAGCTAAATGCAAAAAAAAAAGGAACTTCCTGAACTTCTCAAGGAGCTAATCACCTTTCATTAGCTTGGAAAGGCGGAAAGAGGCACTTGCTGATGAAAATAACAGCATGTTTCAAGGCTATTACTGACATTATACTTAGTGTCTGGGTTCAAAAAGTCCATAAATATTAAGCACAGCACTCAGTCTACCGCAAGGCGGTCAATGAAAATCAGTGAGAACCTGGAAAATACTTGTCATTCTAATCAGTGAACCGTGAGCAGTATGGAGAAGAAAACAGGATGGGCGATGAACCCACGATCACAATTATGGTAGAAAGTGTCAAACAACAAACACAGGAGCAGGAAATGTGTTGTTTATGCTCGCAGTTACCAGCAAGGTCACAGGTCCAATTATACTGAGCTACATATGTATGTTAACATTATCAGTGCATTGGGAATGACACCAGCGTTTACTGATCTTATTTTCTATGTGAAATAAATGTTTCTAAAGGTACAGAACTGAAGGTGGCACCTGACCAGTGGCTATTATCTGATGAGCTGGCAGTGCTGGGGGATAAAACACAGATGAACCAAAAGAAACATGGTTCTTCAATAATATGCTTTATTAGCCTTTTATTCCCAGAAGTGCATCAACACATTAAAATTTATAAGGCCTTTGGAGTTCTGCAACATGGCCTCAGCTGAAGGACGTAGGGCTTCATTAAATGATGTCTGAGCTCTAACAACTGCAATATTCTGTTATCAATTTTACAAATGGATTCAGGGTCTGCCAGCTGCCAGGGGATTGGCCGTTAAGGAAATAATCTAGTTAAGCAATTGTCAGAATTTCATTTTTAGATTAATAAGGAATAAATGAACGGACAAACAAGATATTATAATTCAATATTCATATGCAAATGGTGTGTCTGTGTGTGTGTGTGTGTGTCCTGTGATGGACTGGTGATCTGTCATCTGTGGATGGATGGATGGATGGATGGATGGATGGATGGATGGATGGATGGATGGATGGATGGCAGGACATGGCACAACAGAATCACCACAGAAGAACAAGCTCCCTGCTTACCCAGAGTCACATGTAAAACTGTACTTTAAGAATCGCTGTCGTTATCCTACAGATCTGCTCGACCTGTGAAAGTGGAAAAATATGTTTCCTTTGTAAACAAGCGTAAGTACGGTGCACCCAAGGGAGCTGACCCCTGGGTGCACGTCTGCTTCCTCCCGACCCGCTCAGGATGATTGCAAGAGCAGAGATGCGGATAAATGAGGTTTTGCATAAAGTTTGCAAGGTGCTGAGCCAGGGTGCAAAGAAAGCTGCAATTTATGCAAAAAAAAAAAAAAATGGGGGGAGGAGGCAGTACAATAAATCTACTGCAGCAGTTAATGGATGAGTAGATCCTAACAGCTTGAAGGTTGAGTTTTTCGCCGCTCGCTGTTAGCAAAGAGGAGGGTACCTTGTTCATCCCAAATTCATTCCAAAAAGCCTCTTCTACTAAGTACATTGATTTAATATTGCTTGGGTCTTTAAAAGCTGACAAAAAAAAAAAGCCTGAAATTGACTTAAAGAGGCCTTATTAAAGGTAAAAGCTTTACAAGCAGCACATCGTCACCCTCTTAAAATAATTGCCTATTTTACTATCCCACAATTTTTTTTACAAAAATGATTTTTTTTTTTTTTTTTGCCTAAATCATCTCCTCATGATGCTGGCCACCTGTGGTAAAATTGCCTACATCCTCAGTTAAACAGATCATGCCATTCTACCCCTTAAGTATAATTGCCTAACCCCAACCCTATTCAACAAATGGTTCAGTTTTTTGTGTTTCCTGAAAAACCTGAAAAAATGACTTAGGCAATTATTTTAAGAGGGTGACGACATGATGCTCATTTCTGAGCCAAATGTGACAGAACTACGAAAGCATCTTTGACCCCTGACATCAACATTAGACCGCATCTATTAATACTGCTGAGGTTCAGGGGTCAGGAGCTCAACATACTTTTCTGTTACCTTTGATAAATTATTTCTCGTCTTTTCAAAGTGGCGAAAAATAAACATCAAACAGCTGGGGAGTTCATTTCCCTGAGAGGACGACATGCAGCTCAGTTTTTTCCCCACCATTTTAAGTTAGATTTACACAAATAAATAAGAACAAAAACAAAAAGGCCCAACACTCTTAAATTTCTTATTGGCAAAACAGGCTGAACCCAACACAGGAGGGTGAAATCCATATTGATTTATAGAGAACAGATCTGAGAACTGGGCCTGTGGTTCGTGTCAGGGGTCTGCAGCTCCCTCTGATCTGGTTCCACTGTGGGATGTTCAAGTTCAGATAATGTCAACACACAACAAGGACAAAAGAAGGGGGTGCTGAGAGAGAAAGAGGAAGGTCGTCTGGGTCATATACGTGCTCTACAGGAACACCAGCAAGACTTTGGCACTCAGACAATTTAAATATATATATATAAATGTGAACCGAATCAAACTAAACTGGACCACGAAGAGAAAATTCAGCTTCAGTCACTGAAAAACTCCAAAGTAAAAGAGGTACAGTAGAATGTGAAGTAGAATGAAGCCGCTGTAGGATGTTTAAGGTCAAATAATGTTGAGGCTTAAAGGCGGCGATGCTGCGTTTGTGTTTAGAGGTTTTAATAAAGTCAAGCCAGACGTATTTTCAAAAGCCTGTTCAGAAAACTAGAAAGTGTCTCTCTTGTGTTTCATTCCAAAGCTTCATAGAGCTTCTAAAAAGCGAAACAAAAAAAGTTAATTATGGTTTCATCTGGGTAATTCTTAGGGAAAAAATCATCAGAAGGAATCCTCACAGGTGCTCTGTCAAGTGTGAATCAACAAAGCTCCCACAGCAGAAAATGACAGAAAAAGGCCTCCAGATAAACACTGGCACTTGTATCAACCTACAATCAATGATCATTACGGGGATGTAAAGTATCTAAAAATAGGGTTGCTTGGATCTAAGGTTTATTAATACGATTTTAAAAACTACATTTCGAAACAAATTAGCTTGAGATTTAAGGAAAACACACAGATGTGAGCTGGCGTCCCAGTCAGACCTGAGCAGGGCGAGGGCCCGGCGGCTCCGTTATAAACTGCAGAAGCCTCTGAATGAGGATGCATTCATTCATGTGCGGTGCTGGAAGTGACTAGTGCTGCTGTTTTAGAGAAACCTTGTCTGCGTCGCTGTGGGCTGCAGGGATCCAGGCAGCAGCATAACGAGCAGGATCCTCATTGGAAACATCGAAAAAATACCGTTTTACTTGCGGAAGGCAAATTTAATGGCAAAGCTCCTTTTCGGCGCCGTAAATCAGCAGCGGTGGGAGGTCGTCGCTAACAAGCCCCTGCCACTGAACGTGGCTTTCTGCTGAGCATAATGGCCTCCTCGCACAGCTGCATCGAACAGGTCATTTCTACTAAAAGTTTAGAGGCTAATTATGAAACACCGTATTTATGTCATAGCTAATTTTACACTTTTATACACCTTGTGAGGATACATTTAGATTGAAGAGCTAATTATGATGCTAATGCTGCATTTAATCAGTATAAATGCACAGTGTTGACTGAACAGCATAGTGAATAATTCAGAACGTGTTCTGTAGGCAGTATAAAGCGCATGTGTGCAGTTTACAGCTTCTGATTATTTATTCAACATTACCGGCAGATCATACTTCCATCGCTGTGCTTCTGCCTACTTACAGACATAACGTAAATATTGATGCTTGTCCAGGGGAGCGAGAATGTTGCCAGCTCTTTTTGACTAATAGTCTTGAACGTAAACTTTCAGTATTTACCTAGTCCGTGCAGCTGTGTCAAAATCAACTTTTGGGTTATGCTGAGCTTATTTACTCTAATAATCTTTAGCAATCTTACAGTAAACATGGCTAATCCAGGCTGCTCTATTTACAGCCTGTTAATAAACTGTATATAGTTTGTTTGATGTTTGCTTTCATCTTCCCTTTTTATTCCAGGGAGCAGTTCGTAAAATCATAAAAAATACCCCTGTTGGTGGTTTTCAGTCTGTCAACATAGCTGTGGAGCAGTCTGTGTACTTATCAAGGTGGCGGAAGCAGTGTTCGCTTTTTTTTCTGTATGTGTGTGTGTGTGTGTGTGTGTGTGTGTGTGTGTGTTTTAAGAAACACTGCTTTTAACCTGACATGAGAAGGACGTTCTGTATGTGGGCTGCTCTGTGGGCTGCATCTGCCATAAATGAATCTTTTCTTGCTAGCTAACTATAGAGGGAGCAGAGAAAAGGGCAAAGGAAAGACATCATGAGAGATAAAAGTAGAAGGGCGTGATGAGGAGAGGATAAGAGAACACCAGATGTTCCGTGTGAGCACTACAGAATATCACATCAGTTGCACAGAGAGCAATTTTGCGTTTAACAGAGGTGCCCCGGTGGAGGACACCCTGCCATCAGCGCGGCGGGAAATTGCACCGCAATTCTGTACAAATGCCTCATGAGGCGTGAGAAAACTCAAAACTACTTCTGGTTCTACATATGGAGGACAGCGAGTATCCTCCAGGTGAACACTTTGTGCTGTTTAAAGTTTACTTTTAGATCCTTTCAACCTCTCGGTGGAGGATGTGTAGTAATTAGCCAGGTGAGGCGAGACATTATGGTTAAACCCACATCTGTAGAGCACCACTCAGAAATACTTTATAAAACCTGGTTTTATCCGTGCAACTCCACTGCTCCACCATCATGGTGCAGGAAGAAAGATTTTACCTTTACACACCAAAATGTCAATATCGGTCCATGTGCAAGGGTGGTAGCTTCACTTTAATGCCGTACTTAATAAGTCGGCTTCACAAACAGGCCACAGATAAACATAGTGTCTGAGGGGCAACAGCAATGAGCTTGTTTGTTCCACTACCTCATCTTGCTTCAGTGGCACCGCAGGCCTGAGAAGCCATTTACAGGCTAATTTAGATTCAGAGTATTTACATATATTTACATAACGGAGACAGCTAGCATGGTAGCTTTTTAAAGGGGTCATTTCCTCCTTGTTTAGAGTTACCACAACACAACTGGTCAGCGCTGAGTCCAGAACACACCAAACGTCTCATCAAAGTGTCCATTAAAAAAACCAATTATTTCCGTTACAGTTTCAGTGACCACCAAATGACAAAAAAAACAGAGTCACGACTTGAGGGAAGTGGCTCTGAATGTGTGAATGCACACAAAAACGCAGCTCACCATACATGATTTTTTTTTTCCCCAGCCAAATTCTTTTCTTCTGAGTTTCTTCTCAGAGGCAATCAAAGCTCAAAAAGAGATCAAAGAGATGAATACTGCAGCAACACCTCGCTGAAATTCTATGGAGGATATTCAGCGAACACAATTCAAGTTCACAATAAAAACCAGCAACACAGGCTGGAAAATAACCAGCTCCGAATGGTAATGCCTTCAACCTGATGTCTGCAATGTTCTTTTTATTTCTGCAGACATGGTAATTTGCGCGTGTGTGTGTTTGTGTATACATGTCAGCCTGCAGGTGAGACGTGGACGTTTTCCATCGGTGTACTGCAGCCCATGAACTTGTGCCCTATCTTGTATCAAGTCTAAACCTGAGCAAACACTGCTTATCCTGTCATGGCAGGCGCTCAACACGCACACGCACACACACACACACACACACAGAGCAAATAATGAAGTTTCAATCATTTGCATCTGTCTTTCATCTCTCTTTGTTGTCCCTCTCTTTCTCGATCTTTCCCTCCCTCGTACACACACAGCTAGAAAACGCTAATGATTTGTCATCCCTACTGATTCGAGCTCAGGTTAACCACAAAGACCGAGGGCTACTCACAAACGAGTCATTAATTCTCCCGCTGACGTGCATTCACCTGTCCCCATGGAGCAAAGAACGGAGACCAATGGCCGTGTCAGAGTTCAGGAGTGGAAACAAAGACCAACACTCGCACCCATCAAAGAGGAGAAAGAAGCGAGCTCGGCGCAACGGCACTTGTAGATTAGAAAAGTAGATAGAAAGAAAGGGGGAGGGGAAAAAAAGCAGGAGAAGTGAGAGAAACACAAACAGGAAATGGGAAAAGATATTTACAGTTTCCACTTGGTGTGGATGATGCCAAACACAGGTGGGACTATCAAAATGCAACACAAGCACGGGCACACTATTTGCACATATATGACAGATGAGGTGAAATCATTCATGGGAAAAGTATTTCATTTGTGCTTGCGCTCGTACAAGGATGCTTTGAACCTCATTAAAAGTCTAATCGCTATGAGCCAGAAAGGAAAATATTTGCTGCATGCTCTTCCACAAAAACGCTTTGGTGCTCAGAGAATCCCGTCAAAGGGGGGAAAATGTATCGTACCCATGCACGTACCGTCGTAATAGGTTTAGCTGTATTAATAAAACGGTTCTTTTCCTTAGATATTTCCCTCGAATCAAGATTTCCTTCAATCAAGTGCGAACTATTTAGTCCACTTCCAACACTGGAGCCTGATCTCCTCAGGAAACCACAGAGCTCCTCTGTTTTTCATCACATAAATGCTCTGCTACCATCTTTGAGGCTTTTTTTCGTGGAGACTAAACGGACTCCTCCGTCCACACTCCCCCAGCAGGGCCGTTTGCTGATCTGAAGACAAGGTAAGACAACTGGCAGAGGCGCGAACCTAACGACCCTCTGGAGGGACTAGAGTCTGGTCCCTCTCTTTTCACGGTGACAACCGCAGAAGCACCAGAGTCTGTCTCTGACATTCACAGCTCGGGTCAAATGTGATAGACACGAGGGGAGAAACACCTGGTCCTAGTGTTTAAATGTCATTCCAATTACAGACCCCTCACCCAGATCCTGGGTGAGGCCTTAATAAACCTCCCCAAGGAGATGTGGTCACAAGCAGGTCCAGTACATGTGTGTCCTTCTCATGTAATTATGGTAGAAAGTGTTGGGTTACACATTCAAGCAGTGTGACACGTGCGGTTCCCACATGTACTCAGGTCTGGCATGGACGTACAGACCTAACAGCACCTTCTGTTAAATATCAGCTACTCGCTGAATTCTTTGGAGCCAGTCATGCAAAGATCTGTGGGGCTCAATGTTTTACTTTACTGAGCTGCATTTATTAAGTTGCCAGGCAACAATGCAGTTCGCTGTTTGCGCCTTTCCGTGGCCAACTGCCACTCGTTTCATATTAGGCTGCTATTATCGCTGCAAACACATCACAACATTTACAGAGAAGGCAGCATTTTTCACACAGCTGGGCTTCTCCTCTTTCCCATTCACCTTTGACCCCCTGCCACACTCAGCTGCCTATGGTGATTACATCCGGATGCTGCGGTCAAGATGTCTCTTCGCTGAACCTCACCAGCCCAGTGAGTTCGGAGGGAGTTCTCTCTATAGCCCACCGAGAGGATGAGTCATTTAAGGCAAACCTGCTGTCAGGCGTTCAATCATTCTGGCAGCAGCAAACGTCTTAATATCGAGGACCCCCAGAGTGAAAAAAATTACCACACGAACCCCCAGTTGGTTTGTTCTGAGGTTTGTCAGCTGAGGAAAAATTCCGATTTGGAAGCTTCAAGTACAGAAAGTGCAGGAAAACTGTCACCAAGTAGGACATATGCTTGAAAACTGAAAACCCTGTGGAAGCTGTTTTCTGTCTAAAACAGAGTTTACTCTGTAAATGATCATAATTGTCTCTAGGCGCAACAGTGGCTTCTGTTTAATAGGAAGTGCCCTTGAGCAGGTGCCAGCGGCGAGTCGAGAAAATCATCTTTCATGTCAGGTTTAAAGTCATTCACAATGTGACAGAGTCGATAAGATGCTGGCAGAATCCAAAAGGGGGATATCACAAGATAAAGTATTCCATGAGATATGTAAACAAGGGCTTCTGAGTGTTGATACTTCCACAGCAGCTCAGGCTTCTCCACACAATCATGTTTACCAGAAATCTTAAAAAAAAGGAGTGAAAACAAAGGAAAAGTCAATCTCTCCGTGTCTCTGTAAAAGCAATAAAGCAAAGCTAAACAGCAGAATCTCTCCTCAATCTCAGTCAGTCATTAGAGGAGGCCAAAGCCTCATTTCAGGGTCAGACTCCTGGGAGAAATCCCTCAGTCTTTACCCGCTACTGGCCCACCTGAATAATAGCGGACGGGTCCAATTTGTTTGGCAAAAAACACACCCCCCTCTCAGAGTATTCTCCAATCCCCTCCACATGTATAAACCTCCCCTACGGTGCATCAGAGATGGCAGCGAGCAGGAGAAGCCTGTCAAAGAACTGTCAGTGTTGGGGG
>BJFM01001850.1:56221-67469 GCA_016586285.1 Arothron firmamentum | reverse complement strand
GGGGGGGGGGACACGTGAGGCAACTCACGCCTCGCGGAACATCAGTGCTCGCTCTCTCGCTCGCTCACTGCTCGACCTGCAAATTAAACCTGCAAAGACAGACAGGTCTGTCGGTATAAACAGAAGAAAATGCCTTCACTTTACCATCCACCTGAGTAAGGCTTATTTCTTTTCTGCTTCCTGCCTTTTGTTCATTCCAGAAAGACACAAAAGAAAAGGGAATGAAAACATCAACAGAAAAACATCTTTATACCAACATTTAATGGATCTACTTTGGCCCTTCCCCCATCCTTTGGGGATGAAGAATCTAGGAAATTAGTATAAGTTCTGTTATTATTGATGTTTCTGGCAGAGCTGCACCATTTCTATACTGGAGTTTGTTGTGCTGATAACAAGGCTCGTTAATCAATAATTAACCAATATTCCCTCATGCATCAAATGATTCAGCTCTTGTCAGCGTATTATTCAAACACCGGTGTTTGCATCGGCATCTCATCTGTCCTGATGAGATGAAGGTTTTGTTTATTTCTCCTGTTGACTTGCAAACTAATCACCTTTTACCGTAAATTAGGCAAAATTGATTGTGTATCTGTTTCGCTGTTTAGAAGTCAGTGTGTTGCTGCTTAATTAGATGATTTAAGATTTACTCTCAAATTAAGAATGAGGCTGTTCGACAAGACTACTCCTCGTGAACAGGTAGGACCGAATAGGCGTGCACATGAGACGACATTTAACGATGTCTTAGGAGGCGTTTACTTTTAGAGAGGTACTTGATGGTAATTGAATGTGATTATACAAGTTATTATCATCATCCGCCACCTGTGCGGGTCTAGGGGATGAGCCAATCCAAATTCCCCCTCTCATCTCCATGGAAACGTGAGGTTTTCTCTCATTTGGACTCAGTATATTTTCAGGAGGGCTGGCGTCGATTACAGCACCAGTGAGTAAAACAAAAAGAAAGACCCGCAAACATTCATTAGAGGAGCAACGGCCAGGCAGGCAGCCTCATCACGACGGGCGAGCAGAAGCTGGGAACTACTCTGGTTCGTCACATTTCGTTCATAATCAGGTGTATCTTCAGCAAAAGAAGAAAAAAAATTCAAATATCCTCTCATATCAGTAAATTAGATCGGGGAAAAGAGGGAGCAATAAAATTAGGCATTATAGTGGATCTAGGGGCAGGTTGCCGTGTTGCTGTCATTTAATTGCGCTACATACGCCTGCAGGCACGCGTGACGGAACAACGTCAACCCCCGACAAAGCGCTGATGATTAGCATGCCAAAGCGCAATGAGAACCGACTGCTGAGCGCTCACAGTTTTATTCATGGAGACGCATGATATACACAGTGCATTCGTGGTGATGTCAAACCAGCAGCCGACCCGTCTGTGAAGTCTGAGGAAACGTTGGACGCACGGCACGAGGCGGTTGGTTTCCTGCGCTAAAACAGCCGCACAAAGGGACAGAAGTGAGAGGAGAAGAAAAGAAAGAGGAAAAATCTTTAGAAAAGAATGTTAAGCCTTTAATGAAGGCCTTTGCTGTGGGTAATAATTAACCATACATTTGATTTTAGTGACATCTGACCGCTGCTCAGCTGAAGCCCTTTTTCCAATTACACCGCTGTCTTTTCCTCTATCACTGTCAGGAGGGAAATCACAAAGCCCCTCAACAATTACTTCTCTTACAGATTGGTATCATTTGCGCCGCTCTTTTTGCTACACATCACGGAGGACCTATTCATCATGTCAACGTGACACCCGTTCCTGCCCTGCAACGAGTCACCTATCACACAGTCGACTTCTCACAGCGTTTCGGAGCCTCGTGCCTGGAATTACTGTCGCCAAGGATTCAAAAGTCTCTCTTTATCCATTTTACACTTACCCATTATGTTAAGATGGATGGGAGGGACACATTGCAAATCTTCGCTCTGTGTGTCAGCAAATGATTTCTTTTTTAGGCCCAGTACTGATAATTTATTAAGACTTTCTGTAAGGACATTGTTGCCAGGCAGATACTGGCAACACATTTATACCAAAGTGTATTATAATTTCATATAACTCACATAAATCACCAGATTTTAGCCAATAAATGGGTTTTTTGGTGCACTATATCACAGATGTGCACAGCGGGATCCCCGACATAAAAATGCTTATAGATGACATAATTGAAACACTGCCGGTGTGTTAATCAATATGAAATTTCCTGTGTGGTGAGTGAGTCATCTCGCCAAGTGTTTCAGGACCTAGCACACTGACGATCCGCTTCCTGTCTCAGTCACATCAAAGTCGAAACAAAGAACATTACAATCTATAGATTAAAAGATCTGGCCCCGTCCCGATTCCAACCATAAGGACCCGATGTCAGAGTCAAATGGCATCTGTATTTCTATACGTTCATCTACGTTACCGTATGCGGGCAAATGTCAAAGGTCAACTGCTGTGGCGAGTAATTGAGGCCAATTTCCCTGAGGTCAAATCTACCTTCCCGGCTGATGACTCTCTGAGCATTTTAAGGGGATATTGCATCTCGCAAATCATAGCGCACAAGTGCCCTTTACACAAATCCCATCAGCGCCGCTGTGAGCGCCGATCTGCTGTTGTGGTCATCCGAGCGCTAGGGCAACAATGCTGTTTTAAAAAAAAAAAAACCCCGACAACAACAGGACCACACGCTGAAACATGACTGTTCTGAGAGAATGGAACATGAAGGAGGCACACGGACCGACGGTGATCACCTCGTGCTGCAGTGTGGACCCCTCAGAAGCTGCTTTAATAATGCTGTTTCATTTCTTTCCCATCAACGTCATGGTGTTTCTCCAAGACGTTCCAGCTCTGTTTTTTTTTTTTTCTAACTGCTTCTACTCCTGATGTTTGATGAGTGTGTGTTTTTTACCTTCCATGACATAGACCAGGGAGCCCACGTCGCCTTCCTTGATGATGCAGCTGTCTTTTCCATACTCTACAGGATACATGCAGTCCACAATCTCTTGGATCTGTGACAGTTCCAGGTTCTTCATGAAGTCATTGTCCAAGATGGCCTCCTTGATCAGATCCTTGGACCTGCAGGACAGGTTGAAAGAAAATCAGTGTTTATACAGGAGATACGGGAGAAGAGCTGACCTGATTCTTAACAGTGAGCCACTGAAGTGGGCCGTCAGCAGGCTGAGGTTGAGTCCTGCACGGCTGATTTTGCTTGCGGCAGCTGGATGAATGAGGTTAATAATATGTATCAAGGTTAATTCAACAAGGAACCCCCTGCAGCTAAAATAGCCCATTTCAGAAAATAGGCTGTCTTTGGTTCTGCACCCTGTCCCCAGAAGTGCCTCTTTTTGCGGGGTGGCCGTTTTATTACATGGATCACCTGTGGAGCTCAGAGCTAAGAGCAAATACCCTGGAGGGCAGTCAGTCACACACACACACACACACACACACACACACATACACCCGCCTTTATCAACACACCTCTAACATCTGTCATCATACACACCACAAGACCTGCATGGAATTCTGGGTTTTAAGGTCACATAAATGCTGTTCCGCTATGTCCAGAGACACGGAATGAGTTTAGCAGTGTTCCTCTAGAGCACACTAAAACACCACGAACGGGTTCTCAGAACACTTTCCGTCAGTTGCTAAAGTGGCCTCGTGCAGCTGGGCTTGGACTCCAGTGGTCCTGATATTTGTGGTGCCAAATTACTATTGGAAATCAAAAAGTGCTCGCTTCACTGAATGGTGGACTCCTGCAGGGTGTCCGTTATAGTATTTCTGGGTGAATCTTCTGATCTGAAGGGCCATTTGATGTGCAACGCTCTGACTGAAGCATCTTGGGGCGGATGTTGCTTGAAGCTGGGCCATTTCCTGGATGCGCTCTAGAAGTTCCCCTTTATCAGTTGGGGAATACAAAAAACCCAGAAGTAGCTAACGAGCCATGGGCTTTGTGATCAAATTGAACTATTTATCATCAGGATAATTGGAATAGTGCTCGTACAGCATTCTCGTTCTGCCCCTAAAAGTCAGGAAGCAAAACTGTTTGAAAAGAGAAGTGGTGCACAAATTGCTATTTCCACAATCTGCCCTCAGATGTTCCTCGAAATCCTACAGTCTGTAGAGTGAGAAGGCGGATTTCGACTGGGAGCACGTCTCATTAGAGGCGTGATTAAATTTGGAATTTCAGAAGTAATGATGCTTAAAGCTGTCACAGGATTTCTGCTCTGCAGAGCTCCACTTCACTAAACAAACAGGAAATCTGACTTGACCCCACGTTTCTGGCCTCTTCCACGCCGATCGGATCCCCCGACTTGAGCCTCTTGACGACAACGCTGAGCAACATCCTCTAAACAGACCCTTGTGAAAACATCTGTCTGCCGCTCCTTTGTGAGGATGATGTATTTGCCTTCATCCACTGGTGAAGTTTGGGACCGAGCGAGTTCGGCCTTCCTTAAAAGGAGAAAATATGCTCTTTTAGGAGGAAAAAAAGGGGAGAGGGGTGGCAGAAAAGTAGGAGAGGCTAGCGGAAATAAGAGGCCGCCGGGCGGGAACAGGCAAGGACTACGTGCAAGGGTCCTGAAGGGGACAAAGTGGATGAGAATTAAATATAAACAAAGAAAACACAACATGGGATTGGAAGCAATGGCACCACTAAAATGCTGATCTAGCAAAATATTTTTTTTATAAACACCTCCACAATCTGTCTGGTTCACAAGAAATCACTTTTTAAAATAACCTGAGGAAGCTGGAAATTCTTCATCTCAGAAGAATTGTGGCCTGACAATGATTGGAAGCCATTTGAAACCACTGACACCTCCGCACTTACAGGTTAAAATCAAGAAATGCTTTCAAGCCGACAGATAATTGTTCTTATACTTTTAAGGGGGCTCCAAAAAAAAAAAAAAAATGCAACTCAAAACCGCTTTTGGATCGTCTTCATTTCTCCTGTCTGGGTCTGGCTAAAAGCCTCTGTGAAATCTCTAAATGGTGGCAGTGAAAGCGTCGGGATGGATATGGCGTCCAGGTTTATTTTTACAGGCAGGGAACATAAAACAAGCATTTCTGCATATTTACCACCACGTGTTCTTTTTCCGGCACAAATAAATAAGCCCCGTTCGTTTCTCACCTGAGGAAACCCCCAGAATTTTGTTTGCTATCAGTGCAACAGGGACATTCATGTCACACAAGGGGGACCTTTTGTGATTTTGCAGGCAGATCATTTCAGCCTGGGTTCCCTGTTCTGATACCTGACAGCAGGGGGCGCTACCTTAGACACGGTTGCAGAACCTGTGGAGCAGAGAACTTCAAGCACGCCTGTCACTGGTGGAACTGTCAGCTGTGTAAAGCTGTGATTTTCTCACGCTGAACTCTTCCATTTCCCTGATAGTAGCGTCATCAGGATTAGTGCCAGCCCTTCGGGGCTGACGCTGCTGATAATCTCGTCGATGTGTTGATCATATCAGTTTCGGTCCTCTGTATGTGTGTTGGGGGGGGGGGGGGGGGGTAAGTGTGTGCGTGCGTGTGCGCGCACGCCACAGGTGCTACTACTGCGCAACACGTACCGGAATCCGAGAGGTGACAAAGGGTGACAGCACTGACGCTACAGCGGTGACCAACAGGCACGAAAATGAAGAATATTGCACGTCTTGAACTGCATTACTGATTTGGACACCTACTGTGGGCTCTTAGGGTAGAAAGGTAGGGTGACATGGCTGAGATCCTGGATGTCAAAGGCAGTGGGTTCGGCCGAAATTGCCTGTCTCTTGGTCCGCTGGTGCTCCTGCAGCTCCGTCTGCTTGTGGACCTGTTGGGTTGCGGGTTTGATGACGGAACGGTATTTGTCCAGCTCGTTTTGCAGCCTCTGGATGAGCTCGTCTTTCTGGTCGAGCTCCAGTTCTAGTTCGTCGATCAGCGCGTCCCTCTGGCGCAGCTCCTCAATTTTCTCCTGGAGTGCGTACTGGAGGTCGCGCAAGGTGCCCATTGTCAGCAGCGAACAGCGACTTCCCGGCAAGTTTAATGAGAGGTGTCCAGTGTAGGCTTAATCCACTCTCCTCTTCTACACCGCTCACAAACTTTATCAGGCATGGACGTCTTCAGAGGCTCCTGCCCCCTCCTCTTTCCCTTAGGGGGGGATCCCTCTAGCCTGCCGCGCCGCCACCAGCGGATGTTGGAAATTCAGGAGGACGTCGGATGCGATTGCCAAGGTGAGAGCGCCTCAGCCACAGTCACGCAAAGTTTGCTCTCTCTATCACGCTCTTTCTCTCTCCGTCACCGCCTCCCTCCCCCAGCGCTGTGACAACGGAGGACCGTCCCCCCAGGATGCGTCAGGCTCTGCGACCCGGAGAGCGCACGGCAAGAAGGGCGCCTACAGGAATCTGTGGCTCAATGCAGCCTGTTAGCGGAGAGAGAGCCGCGCTCTCCTTGCATGAATAATGGACCCGGTGTGAACGCCACTGCTGGGAGATACACGTCACCGTAGGCTACCTCCATCACAAGTCCATGATGAATTTAAAAAAAAAACAACAACAACAACAATGCCAAAAGCTTTGAATTAATGGTTTCCTTTCAAAGTCTAATAATCAAAATAAATACGATGCAAAGTATATAATAGATAATGCAAAGTAGAACAAATGTTGGCAATAAATGATCTTGCAGATTTGTCAAACGGCGGCAAATGTTGCTCCACATGTCGTCTGTTCATTCTGGCGTCTGTGTGTCTCTATTCTGTTATCCCTGTGAGTCATTTCAAGCTTAACAAGAAGTATTTTGGCCCCGAGAGACGACAGACTACCAACAGCAACCTGATAAGGTGAATTCAGGGAAGCTATGCAGAGAGAACACTGAGAGATAAAAAGGACGCACAAGATTTCTGTGTGTGTGTGTGTGTGTGTGTGTGTGTGTGTGTGTGTGTGTGTGTGTGTGTGTGTGTGTGTGTGTGTCCATAATAAACCAGACTGACAACTGGTCTAATAAAAGACCACAGCTGCCCTCTTGTGGTGTGTTTGTGTAAATGCCGGAATTTTGCATTAAATTAATAAATAATGTTTTTCAGACACCAGAAACAGTAAAAGCCTACTTTTGGCAAAACCTCAACAAAGCATAACCTGACCACTCAAACATTAGAACTTTGTTCCAAACACCAGGGGGATTCTCTGTAAAGAGTTAGCAGGAGCTCTCTCTTCTCTGTCAGGTCCAGTGTTACATGCATACGTCCTTCCTCCCACTGTCCTTCAAAGCACCTCCACGCTTTAAATTTCACCTTGCTTGCTAACCAGCTCAGCCCCTTTCCTATGTAGATCAATAGAAACAGGATCAGCTACTCGATGCTGTGGTAATTTGAGCAGCACAGGCTGTAGGCTGGTGCCACCTTCTGATTCTAATGATGGGGGAGGTCACCGTGTCTCTCAGCCCCATGCTGCAGGTAGAGGCTCTCTTCCATGCACCAGAGGCTAAGGGACCCATTTTCACATTTAATTACAGTGAATCATGATTTTTTTTTTTTTTTTAATTCCCAAAAATGAGGCCAGGATGTCCTGATCACCCCCTGATGCAGGCACTCTGAGGCCTCCCCACATTTTATAGGCCAGCAGCTGTGTAGATCAACGATAGACAGGTCGGTTCTGCTCCAGATCCGGACCACTCCCACACAAACTAAGATGGTCACATGTCATCCATCTTTACGTTAATGGACACTGCATTGATCAAGCGTCCACAAACTCCCATTTAGGCACTTTTTGTACCTCATATGCTGACAGACAACCTTTCTACATGAATTATTCTATTTTTTCCCTCATTAATTGTTATTTTAGTTGTTGTTGACTTCTGTGCTTTTGTCTCAGGTAGATTGGGGCTGGGGGTTTTTTCTCTGTCTTCAAAACTCTGTGCTTTGACGTTTGTGCAAAGGCACCATGAGTGACTAAGCTTTCCACTGTCTGCACTTTATTAATGCAAAGTGAGATTGGAAATAGTCTAGCTGTCTTAATGTAATTAACCTCCAGAAACTCCTGCATTAACTCAGACCACTAAGTGTGATGTGCAGTGATTTGTCCGTACAACCGGCAAAACAGCCTCACAGCGTTTTGGGGGAATTTGAAAATATCTGGCTCATAACTTTTGGCATGAGAAGGTTGCCGAATTGGAAGGATGACACTGCTGAAAACTATGTAAGCCTTGCATGAAATTCACTAAATGAAGGCAAAATGCTAAAAGGGGCAGCTTGAGGTGATGAAGGAAGCATATGGTCAAACAAAGCGTTTTCTAATGGAGTATTAAATATCCTCAGACATGCACTTCGGGTCCTCAGCGTCCAACTACTAAAAGCCAATAATGCATCGCACTTCCTCCTGTCTGTCTCCTGTGGGACTGCCATGATGGATCTGATCAATTAGGAGCCCTTTCAGAAGCTCGCCTTGAAGCTGCGTCATCGGCCCCAAGAATGAGAGTGCTCGCCCATTCATGGACAAACGTCTCCATCTCCCATTAAAGAAAAACAAAAGTGTGGGGGGTGGGCAGAGAGGTGAAACACAGAAAAGACACAGAGGAGCTGTACATCTTCAAGTGTGAAGTTGCCATCAACCCATGTATAATCGTTTCAAATCTCGTATTTGAGGGACTTTAAACGCAACACGTACAAGCATTCAGACAGATCCTACACAAGGGCACCGGAGTGCCGCTGAGAGTCTTACCAGTCGGTCTTTGCATATTTCCGAAAGGTTTGCCGCGACAGGTCCTGGTGCGTCTGCGGCTCCGCGGAGATGCCCTGCGCCCTGCGGGTCCTCGGGCCGATAAGTTGAGCGCTGGGCAAAACAGACTGACATTTGTGTAGTTTTCTCTTCAGTTCCTGAATCTCTTCCTCTCTGTCCGCCAGACGCCTCTCCAAGTCCCGTATCCTCTCCTCTTTAAGCAGCAGGATCTTGGCGAAGTCTTCGTCCAGGTCGCTCATGTCGAATTCGGCGTTAAACTTTTCGCGATTATTCCGCGTCGTGCGCCGAAAAAACAAAAACAAAAAAAAAAAAACACCCCAGCCCCGAACAGCTCCCGGCACTCGCGCTGGCAGTGGAACGAATCTCTAGACGCTTGGAACGATGATGCTCCGTTGCTGCCCACTTGTTTGGTTCAGGAGAAACCAGCGGAGCTTTGGTTCAAGTCAGCCAGCTGGACGCCTGATAGAGCAGCGCCACGCTTCAGTCCGCCGAGCCTCCGGGGAGCTGCTGATGATCCTTCATTGAGAAACCAATTACAGCAGATCTTCCTCTCCGCAGAGAGGCAGTCAATGCGGGCACTTAAGAGCCGACAAAACTCCTGCAACACAGCAAACGCACCACAGAGGCAGCCCAATGTTGCTGCCGCTGTCAAATATTTGTTTACTATGCGTGCGCAATGCGCGCTGAGCGCATGTTTAACACCCACATCACCTTCACGACCTGCAGCCTTTAGCAAAAACCTATTGTCCCGCATTAGCCCAGGCTTCACTGGACAGTGGACGCAATTCAGTGGAGTAAGCACACATTACAAAAGGTATAAAAGGTACCTTTGTGTTGAGATTCTGCTGCCTTAGTTGCGCCTTTTGTAGAGATTTTTTATTCTATAAGCATATTTTGGGGATGAAGTCAGCCAACATAAACCAGACTTTTGCTGTGGAATATTAAATAACGTCAATCTAAAGTTAGATAAAGTGGATCCGCATGACGTTTCAAGGATCAAACCCCAGCAGCTGCTTGCTTTTGGAGTGATTTTAATCACTTTTGTGTGAGCCTGAGAGAGTTCTGTAATAGATCAGCCCTGCAATATTAGTAATTTATATGCATCATTTGTCATTCCACCAGCTAAATCGGTTTCAACTCAACGGATTCAATGAAGGGGGAAGAGAAAAGGGAGCTCATGGGCACAAGAGGGGATGTTTCATTAAAATTCAGGGTTAAAAATAGAATGTGTAGAGTTTAGTTCTGCTGGTGTACTCCAGCATATCGCGCTGGTGTCTGCGACATGGCTGTTTTTATGTTTGTTTGGGGGTTTTAATAATCTCTCGCTAAGGCTGAATGCTTGCCGATGAAGAGTATAGCCATGAGGTTTATTAAGTGTCCTTTAGCATTTTCTGTTCCTTTTCTTTGTAAAACTGTTCCTCTTTATATGCACCACAGAGGGGAATGTGGTTGGCTGTCAGAATTGTGCTGACCTGCTGAACCCCAGTGTGTGTTCCCATATTCAGGACTTCCCTTTGTGAGACACGTTGCTCCCTCTTTCTTTTCCTCTTTGCTGCGTGAGCGTGCAATCGCTGCTCATCTTTGAATGGAATCAGTGTTCAAAGGCAAGGTGAGTGCCGGCGTCGTGCTGTTATTATCAATGTGGAAAAACAGTCATTGATCAATTATGTATGCGGCAGACGCCGCGTCCATTGTGATAGCAGTAAATTAGGTGTCACCTTCTGCGACCCTGCAGCCATGTCCATAAAGAATATGGCTGCTCTGAAAAGCGATGACATCATCATCAGGAAAAGGGCATCCAGGCAAAAAGATCAGATCAATCCGTTTGCATTAAAATGGGATTGATGTTCTTGACACGAGCACAGTCGATGGCTGCTATCAGGGAACATGCACACTTATGACGTCATGCTCATTTGAGCATCGTCGGCCTAAAAGGTGCATCGCACTGTTTTTTTTTCTGTTTACACAGGCTTAATAACGCTGCACAGCCAGTCCCGGTGTGTGTTGTCCGAGCACCACAGGGTCATCTGCCCCGGATGACGATAATGGATGCTGAGTTAACCTGGTGGTGCCCGGAGACGAATGTTCCACGGGCGCCGTTGAACTTAGATGTGCTGAGGCCGACAGACAAAGAGCTCCAGCAGTGTTTCCCAAGTGTCTCTGGGCAGGGGGGGGGGGGTTTGCTGGTGCCCTCTACCCCGCCTTCTGAGACAGATCATCTTACGGAAGGAAGGAGGGCAGACATTAGTCACTGTTTTCCTGTAACACACTCACTCACACTCACTCACTCACTCACACACACACTCACAAACACACACACACACACACACACACACACACACACACACACACACACACACACACAGCATCTTGAATATATCCAGACTTGTGCTTGAACAACAGTATCACACACACACGTGCATGTATAGAGATTTACTTAACCATCCACAAAGCTGAAATCCCAGCTGCCACTCACACATGATCATCCCGTGAGGAAACGTTTGAGGGATTACTGTAAGTGCAGGAGAGGTGCTGTATATCTCACTGCCTCAGGAGGTTC
>BJFM01001850.1:29121-56193 GCA_016586285.1 Arothron firmamentum | reverse complement strand
CCCCGCCTCCCAGGGGCTCTTTAAGTCTTTGATACCACATCTGACTGTGCTCCCAGCGCCTCTGCTGCGATCCCAGTGATATCCCGCCAGCTGGTCGCCTGCCTGGGCCTGCTGTCCCAGGAGAGGTGAAGATGAGCGCCGGGGAGGAGAACAGAGACACAGGGTCCGGGAGGGATGCTCAAGCTCAGGGGCATCTGGGTCTGGATCAGCGCACGCTGCGCTGAATTCACATGGCTGCAGCTTCATGTTGTAACCTGATATCTCATCCACAGCTGCAGATTGATCACTCACCACAGCCTGCAGATGGAGAGGAGCAGAGCTCAGGAAATCAGGCAAATAAACACAATAACACAACTTCCTTCCTGATGTCATCCGTTAACAGTAAAGTCAACAAGTTTTAAGGTTCAGTGGAACACAAACCTCACAAACACATTCCTGCTAATAGAAATGCTGGTGGGTGGTGGTGAGAATGCTGGTGGAAAAGAGGCTAGAGGTCACAATTTTTGTAATCATTAACAAACTACCCAAACTGCATCATTTCTAAAAAAAATATATATATTTAAAATGTTTAATTACATTTTACAGCACCGGATGATCCTCTGCAGGAAAATGCAGTGAAAGGAAGAAGCGAGCTGAGATTGGAAGACGACAGCGAGTGTGAAAATCGACTCAGCTCGAAAAAAAAAAGTGTCTGTGAGGTGAACAGAAGTTCACGGGTCACAGGCTGGAATGTTACATTCCCGTCATCTTCCAGGTGTGCTGGGTGACTCACACAGCTCATGCCCTCAGCCGTGCATACAGTGGCCCCCGAGAGCCCAAACCACATTTCTCCACTGCAACAGTGTTAATGTTGAATTACATTTGAATGTTTTGTTTGCTTTGATGGTGTAAAAGGCGGTATTGCAGTTCTACAAGCGAAAGGGCTGAGGTGTGTGAGGACCGTGTGCATTTGACCTTTACAGTTTAGCACAAAAAGCCAGTGCTGTGGACTGCCCGTCCTGAATGAAACCCTGCTTTAACTAACAGGAAAATGTTGTTTGAGCTGAGCAGCAGCTCCATCATCTAGCTGGCTGGGAGATAACAAATAGTCTTTCTCCAGCAGCTAGCTGTGCAGCTGCTGAGCTAAGGCAACAAACCCATGAGGCTTTGGACTAGAGGCGTAATGGATGTGTATAACGGGTGACCTCGGCCGTGTCTCAAGCTTTTCCTCAACCCTCGGCAATTTAGACCTCCGTATTTGCCTCTCCGCTTGGCTGTTTGTTTTCGCAGTAGAACATGTTTGAAAAGGTCGTCACCTGTGACACACTCGTGCTGGAGCCCCGCCACGGAGGAATAGCTCATCCTTGGACCTCCAAACATGCTTTGGAAAGAATGGTAAACCGTGTGAGGAGCCCCGTTCGCTTGCATAATAGGCAGTAAACACACCTGAGTGATGAGTCACGTCACAGGAGATCTGGGGCACTGCTAGTGGGCCCGTATGGAATGTGTTAATGGAAGCTGCAGTTTGGGGAAGAGCGTTCCTCCTCTGGTGGAAAGGATACCAGATGGAAACTCTGCCAGGCTCTCTGCTCAGGGGATAATACAGCATGCACATATTTCACATATTGAGCAATGCACAAAGCAGTGGAGTCTTTTTAGTAAGGTATAAGCGTTTATATTTTAGTTATGAGTTTGGATTGTGCCTCTTATTTTCATTTTTATGGAGAGTTTCTTCTGCAAAATTAATCTTGTGTATGACTAAAATTACCTTATCACTAGTTGCTAAAAAAATCTGAGGGTAAAGAAGATGTTTAAATGAAAACATTCATGTTAAACTCTGTCTTTAAAACCAACCTTATTCACTGGACTTCTGTGGGCTCCTGCGATGTTGGCCCCATTGTTGCTGCGCAGACCCCACACCTGTATCTCATCAACCCATCAGGAACAGACGACTGACACAACCTTCACGTTCACCAGTTACCTAGTAGCAAAATCATTCAGGCCCTGTAAAGGGATTACATGCCAGGTCCTATATTCAGGAAATTCCTCTGTCAAGGTCCCTGGAAAAGGTTCTGGATCCTGGACTCGCTAGCAAAGGATCATGGTCCCCACTTTCTGCTCACTTGTCGTGACACAGCACTTAAAGCACTTAAAACCAACAAGGAGCCACTACAAAGGAAAGTTTTGCATGGGTCATGTGACCTTTCTACTGACAAAGATTAAAGCATCCAATCATAATCACCATAACAAGCTTCCCTACAGGCGGGTGTTTCAAACATGAGAATTAAACACACATGGATTAAATCTCCTCTATTGTCGGCTGGAGATTATGAATGATAGAGGAGGAGACGTCGGCGCTGCAGCTCTTCAGTGGCGGTAAAAGCTTTTGTCTGCTCCCGTATCTCCGTGTCAGGGTGAGACCCGAAACACTTCAGAGCTCTCACGGCTTATTCTCGGAATATTCATTAATCCAAAGCCGGCCCTAAAAGCATTCCTATTATAAGTGGATGGTATTAGGAGCTGTTAATAGCTCCCCGTGTGTTTGGCACATTTGACATGCAGAAATAAGAAAAGATTTTGTTTTTAATCTGTAAATTTATTACACAAGCGCTGAAATATTACTAGATTATTTCTGAATGTGAGAATTTACTCATTGTTGTTTGGGTTTACATTTAGGAATGCTCAAACCTCATCGCTACTTCGCTGTACTCCATTTCACACGTCTGAAAACAGATTGGACTGTGGGAACCCCTGAATTCTTTTGGCACATGCCTATCCCTGCGGGGTTCCTGCCAAACTAAGCGAGCTCTCCGGGGGCCGAGCCCCGGCGGAGGCTGGTAGGAGTGTGCGCTGCAAGCTCGGTGAAGAGTACTGCGGCATACCTTCACTTCAACGGCCTCATAAAAGCCTGAGAAGCTAAAGATAGAGTCAGACAGTGGGAGCGACGGCAGTAAATCAGCAGCAGAGCCTAAAGGCCTGAAGAGACGAGGTGCTTAGATAGGGGGACACAGCTCTCAGTCACAGGGAGGATCCTTGGCCTGTCATTGGAATAACCCCCTGCTCCCGAGGGGAAGGGTGACCCCGCGCCTCAGCTGTGCTCCACCAGCGCCAGGCGGCTGAGATGTTCTGCAGTCGTTCGTTCATGTGTTAACGCTCAAAACAATGACTTGAGTTGTCATCAAGCCTTTGATTTACCTTCAGCACATCAGCGCTAGCTCTTCCGTGGGATCTCCCATTTGCTTCACGCCTGAAGGGCCTTCAAATTCCCGGCTCAGCTGGATGTACAACGGGGCACCGCCTGGAGCATGTCAACAACAACACAGGGTTAGCAACCTCCCCTCCAGGACCCTCTCCCCAGAAAACCATTTAAGCTCAGCCTAACTGGAAGGCACCATAAAAATACTGCTGAGAAGCTTTTCAAAAGCTCTCGACTAACACAGAAAAGAGCCAACACCGAAAGTGAAAAGATGCACCCGAACACGGCAAATACGCAAATTATATAATTGCAATAAAAATGGAAGTTCCTGCAGCCTCCAGGATGCTGCTAAATTGTCTTTGACTGACATCTGCTCGTGTCTGGGCATGCTAACAGCGGGGGAAGGACAGGCATGCTTCCCTCTTCCAGCTGTCACTTCCAAGCCTGCGGTGCGACAGCGTGCGAGGAAAAAAAAAAAAAAAAGCCCACACTCGGCCTCTCAAATCACATCTCCTCCTCCACCTTCGCAGACAACAATGCGAAACGTCTTTTGTCCCTCCGATTGGTGACAGCCAGCACGCTCACCCAGGTCCTGCCGTTGAAGATGATTGACTGACAGATTTCTGTTGAAGATAAGCATCATTAATTTTCCTGGGCGACTGAACGCATCTGCTTTGACGTCTCACTCTTGTCTTAGTGACAACTAAGCTAACTCTGTTGATGCACACATTTGCATAACAATTACGACACTGATTGATATTAGACAGAGATCTTATCTGCGCCTTTGTTTCCGACTTGCAGTCAGATGCGGTTGCCTAGTACCCAGCGACAACCCCTTCGTGTCTGGTCGTCGTCAGGCAACGCCTGAGGAGCTCACCCAGAATAACAGCAATAACGGAGATGCTGACTGATCATCTTCATGTTGTTCATGTGGAGATATTAGCAGGGATCACTGACGCTCAAATGCCTCGAGCTTTACTGACTGTATGTGTAGTAAATAAAGGCTGGCGGGCGGGGTGACTCAGCCTGAAGGAGGGCTAGGAGACGACTGCTTCGCTGCTGCCGGGAAAACACTCCAAGTCTTCATGTCTGAGGCGTGATCGCTCTGCGTTTGCCCAGTGCATCCAGCGTGCTGGACTGCATCACGGAAGACCTTTGACCTCATCAAGGCAGCATCATGAAGTGGAAATGTTGCGCATCCAGAAGAGGCCCTTCTGCCATCACTCTCCCTTAAGCCACAGCAGGCAGCCATATTTCCTCTTTTATTGGGTCTTGAGTATTTGCTGCAGAAACTCCTCCATTAGGCTGAAAGAGAAAAGGAACAGGACCACATCCACAGAGGTGTGATTACAAAGAGGGGGAGAGAGAGGACTGGGTGGATAAACTGACTTTTAAATATTACAAGAGTTAAAATGTTGAGTGGAGAAGGACATCAGGTCTTCATCTGGCCAAGACCGCAGACATTTAAAGCAGCAGCGGTCTAAAGTCAAAGATCTTTTCGGGGCTTGACAACTCTTGGGCCGTGTGATTCGGTCTGAAAGGAGGCGTTTGCCTCAAGGACACTTCATGGAGGGGAATCTGCTTTCTGGTATGAAAAAGCCTCAGCACTTTGTGTTACCACCCTGTTAGCGTTGAAGCTCAGTGAACTGTTGCCATACACATGCACATGCATACGCATGTTACAAATGTTCACATTTCCCATTTACGAAGCAGTTTCATTCTTCTTTCAGGGCTCCAAATGCAAACAGTGATGGGAAAAAGGGGTTTTTAGGTGTCTCAATTTGGTGGCATGAAGTTTGGCTGAATTTTGGAAACAGTGTAAACCTGATGATGATGTCATCAGATGACTCCCCAACAGAGAGAGGCCACAGAGATGTGCAACCTTGCTCTGAAAACGGGTTAGACTGCACCTCCTACTGATGGTAAATTCAGAAATAAATTCACTGTCTAAGATGACTATACAGTCATCAACACTGAAGTGACGGATGTTAAAGCAGTTAAAGAACTTCTCAGTTTCAATTTAAACGACACTTTGATCTGCCAGGAACCAGTCTGCCATCTGCTCACTCAAACACAGAAGTCTACGGCCAAACGAGTCTTTCAGCAGACCCTGATCAAAGACTCTTTGGGATCAGGGGAACAATCAGCGAGATGGTCGAGGACGTCTCCGTTCAGTCTGCTGGTGGAGGATGGGTGCCGACAGGTGGCTCAGAAGCCGCTTCCATCAGTCCCCACAGCGCCCCCTCAGTTGGCGCTGGGTTGCATTTGACTTCACGCAGCGCCCGCGCCGTCTGCCGGCTCTGCTCAGGACTCTGCTGGAGAACTGTCTCCAACACACAAACCGTTGTCATCGGAGACGGAAAAGGCACAAAGGTCACATTTAGCATGCTGTGGGCCAGGTTTTGACTTAAGAGCCTGTCTTGAGGAAGATCGCTGCCACTGATTTGTCGCATTGAGGGCTGTAACCCCCAGTTTCTGGGTCACCAGAAGAAACACCAGCGAGTAAGAAGCTGGACTGAAGTGCTAGCCCAGCTGATGCAGTGTGGCGAGATGAGCAAGCACCTTTGCGAGAACAGACCTCAGCGGTTAAAGAGGGTCAGCCAGTATGGATCTTTAAGCACCGGCCTCTGCAGATGTAAGTTAAACTGTATGGAGAAGAAGATCATCATTATATCTCAGCAGCTGTAATAATGGTACCTATAATGAGGATAGTGGTCATCATTACGACTGTCAAGGTGTTCGGCAGCGGCAGCCAGTTCTGGAGTGCTTTGCCTCATCTGTCTGGAGAGCAAAAGTGGTAGAAAAAGAGAGAGAGAAAAAGCAGCGGTGTCTTTCCAATGTAATAAATCTGAATTTCCAAAAGCTTGCCAAATGAGAGTGCAGTCATGCAGTAAATAAGAGTAGAACAAATGAATCATAAGAGTGAAGATGCTTATTTGAAATAATAACCCAAAAAAAGAACAATATTGATTTGGGCCTCTCAAGAGCTGGTAGGGATGATAACAGCATTGAACAAAAGAAAAGTGGCTACTTGGATAATGTCCTGATCAAAAGGTGATGTTGTTCTGTTGTTCTGCTGCTAACTGCAGCTAGCTCAGGTCCAGACATGCCTGGGGCTGTGAACCATATCAACAAGAGAGAAATAGTCATGCTGGACAGAAGTCCTGAATATTTCTATTTACAAATGATGATTTCTTCCTTCCTTTCTTTTCTTTTTTTTTAAAATTATCCTATATTATTAACAGTTTTTGCTAGTTGCTGCCACTTAGGTGAGCTTCACAGTTTCCATGGGCCCCTCAGCATCTCCTGCCCTTATGGGTCACCATAGCAACAGTATACTACATCAACATTTTTATCAGAATCTGCTTTAGTGAAAGGAAAACCAAAGATTATCTGAAAAGAAGACAACTCTAATGAGAAAAGAGCAGAAAAGTGGAAGAAAAAAACATTTTTACATGACATTAAACCGCCAATGATGCAAATGTGTAGTGTTTTAACCACGAATGACCGTGAGCCGTCCAAATACGGGAGGCCATTAATGTTGAGAAGATGACTGTTAACATCATGACAGCTTTATTAGAACGATCCCCCTCTCTGAAACCGCACACTCCCTGAGCCATCCATTAATAGACAAAATCTATTTGCACTCCAGCGACATTGTCGTTGCGGGCTATGTATGGTATTACTGCAGCACTGCTGAGAGCAGAAGATTTCTTTTGAACTTATGAATCAGATTGTTGTTTCTTTTGGCTTCTAAGGCCCCTAGAGGAGGGCCACGTGCATTGTAATGCTTCGTAGCCATTTAAAATGTACTTCTATCACATATTAAGCTAAAAATAAATGGATAAGGGAAGTTTGGAGCGTTACCAGCGTAGAAATCCAGACCAGCAGCTGCCTTTCCACAAACTTGTTTATATTTAAAATGATTTAGAGGTGTTTGAAATACCCGACACCCTTACTGGAAAGACAACATATGTAGCATTTGAACACTGGCATAATTCAAATATTTTTCACCCATGTAAAAAAAAAAAACACCCTGAGAATGTCATTGTTGTCTGTTAATGAAGCCCACTGTCACTCAGATGTTTGGAGCTCAGATTCCACCCCTCCCTCTCTCAGCGTAGAGAGCGTGTGTGTGTGTTTCTATACTTGCTACATAAAATACTCATTCTACTAGCAAAGTAAGGACATGCTGGTCCGACCTCAAAAGCCTGTTTGACCTTTAAGACCTGGTTTAATGGTGCGTTGGGTTTAGGTTAGGGTCAGGAGTTAGTTTGGATGATTAGGGTTATAGTAACGGGCTGGGTAGTACATTTTGCCTATGAAAGTCCTCACAAAGAAAGAAGTACAAGGATGTGTGTGTGTGAGAGTGTGTAGGAGTTCAGCATGGCAGGCCAGCACCAGCCTTCACTGGTGCCAGTGAATTCTCCAGTTGGCCCAACAGCCTGCTCCAAATATATAAATGTGCTCTATGCCCCTTTTCATCCCAGGAATTTTGGAGGAGTCTTGTTTGCTTTTTTTAACGGTGTGTGTGTGTGTGTGTGTGTGTGTGTGTGTGTGTGTGTGTGTGTGTGTGTGTGTGTGTGTGTGTGTGTGTGTGTGTGACAGTTTATCGGCAGCAGTTTCAGAGCCAGTTAGTTTGTGTCTTGTCTGTACTGGAACTGGCCACATTCGTTTAATCTGGGAAATAATACTGGAACTGAATGACATCACCACTTTCTTTCCACATCATCTGCACAGTTTTGGACATGGTTTTGTTTTGGGTTAGGAAGGAGCGCCTCACATTCCAGATGACTGGTGGACTTTTGCCGTTTCCTTCTGCTAAATTAATAGCATGACTATGAAATAGTATTTTTTTTTTTTTTCAATCTACTAGTGTTTATCCCAGAAACGTATGTTTAGATGACTGTAAACACAAGTGGGGGAGATTTGTGGGGTTTATAAAACACGTCAGGCACGCTTGCAGTAGGCTAGAGAACATGAATCCACAGTGGAGACGCCAGACTGCAGCGCTCCGATTCCTGCAGCTCTGTGTCCATCTGCTGGTCGTCTGAAGGCACAAAGCAGTTTAAAAAAATAAAAGTTAATGATTGTTTTATTCAAAAGAGCCCCATGTAATCCTCTGATAAATTTTACAAACATCTGCACAAGAAGGGACAAAACAGGTGTGTTTACAGAGAAATACACAGAATAACCAGGTTCAGTATTCACACTTATTTCTAAATTTATTATTTTTAAAAAATTATGATTTTCATCAAGTTTAGGACTATTTAAGAGCTTCTCAGCCTCTAAAGTAAGGAACCCACTGTGCTCTAAGGGCGGCCTCAGAATTTGTCTGAAGTGTGAAACCAGTTTCCTCATTACCATCGTATCCAGGAGTCAGTCTCAGCTCAGGCTTAGTGCATCTCACTGTCCAATCAAACAAGTTGCTTTAAAATGAAATGAAATTTTAATGTAATGAGGTAAATCTTTTCTATAAATGAACATTTGCAAGAATATTTATATACATAGACACAAAAATGAGAACTGTAATTGATTTGAATAAACAGTGATGATGCGTTTTTTCACATTCGTTAAGTTTCTTTAGTCATGAAGCCAAAAACAATGAATCTCTCTCTCACACACACACACATGCACAGACACACACCTCTGACAAGAACACTGCCGAGACGTGGCACCTGAAGAGGCGACACAGAACCAGGCTTTAAACTGTAGCAGTTTGATTTGCCAGATATCCCACAGAAGGACTTACTGAATATTACACACACTCACTCAGGCTGATGAGGATGATCGCGGAGGAGCTCAGCGTCTCCTGAACAGATGCAAGAATGATGCAAAATGTAGTCTGCAGGGCTCAGAACCGTGTTAGCGTGCACCTCAACTGCCAATCGCCCGCCATCTTTTGATGTCAAGCACACAGAAGTACCGTAACTGACAGTGTTGCGATCAGACAGCGAAGGCGCCTGGTGTCACCTAAACGCACAATGAAATGTTCTGGACATTGATTTAAACATTAAACAGTCATCTGGTGTTAGAACACTGTAATTCAACCAAACATGGACTGACGTCATCAACCCTCAGCACACTCGCTTTGCAGACTCTCAACTGTGTTTTAGGAAAAAACAAAAATTTTCAGGTAAGGCTGGCTTCAAGTTTACATTCATGAGAACAAGACCATTAACTACGTATCTCAGCGGAGACACAAGACACACAGTACTTGAACTGTTTTACAATCAAGCTAAGAAAGGCACTGGAAAAAAGTGAAACCACATTAGATTCATACAGAAGGTTTGTCTTCGAAAAGGTAAAAATCTAAAAGTCCTTTCCTGGACATTATTTATTCATTTCAAAAAATAAAGTTTGATGTACATAGTTACTTTTTTTGCTCTTTGTGGTAGCAAGGACAGTTATAAAAGGAATCTTATTTTAAAAACGGGAAATGCTTATGGCATTCTGGTCATCAAATATGCATCTGACATTTTTTAGAGCATATATAAACTATGGTTTTGTGAAGTGATGAAAAAAAGGATGAACTAAATCCCCATGACCAAAAACAGAGTGAATAATGGAGGTTTGCTTAATAAATCTGCAACAAAAGCAGAAAGATTAACATAAGCTAAAAATTTAGGGACGCAAAACAAAGCAAAATTAGTGCTATCTTGACATGTACGACAATAAAGTGACAAAAATAAAAGGAAAAAAAATCCATAGGTTGGGTAAAGTGCTACCCATACGGATGTGTCTGTTCCTAGAGGTGAAAAGAAGACATGGTGCTACATCTAATAGTGCTATCTTCCTTGGGTCAAATCAGCACTCATGGAAGTCATATTCCCTGTCCTTCAACATGGGGGGTGGGGTCACTGTGTATCCAGTTTGCTGTACTTCACACCACGGCTCCACTGCTGTGATCGCAGTGACACCGGCAGCTGATAGTTTCTGGGAACTGTGCCGTTGACATTTTCTTCAAAGTACTGGAAGAGTCTGTACCACCAAACCTTGGAGAATGGATTACTCTGTGACGTTCCTTTCAGCGACTGAGATAAATAACACAAATAACATACTATTAGTGTCAATTCTTGTTCGTACTGTGACTGAAAAAGAAACAATGTCGTATTATCTGCCTCGCTCACCTGTTGGTTGGCCATAGTGTGGTACCACCAAAAGAGGCGTGTAGTAATATAATATGCAACCACCACATCCACAGTGTAGTGGTCGTGTGCCAGAAGGATGCAGAAAATTCCCACAGCGCTTAAAGTCCAGCAAATCCAGTGGTACCACCATAACCGCCTGGGAGAGTCTGTCAAACAAAGGATGGATAATAGCGTGGAAACCCAATCGGATTAAAGACAGTTCAAGTCAAATCTTTCAACGGGTCAAGAAAGGAAATGCCGCTTTTGCAGTACTGTTTTCAACCACAAGGTGCCACTGCTACGTACAACACATTTGTCAGCACAGGTCTGTTTCAGGAGCTCTGAAAATCCATGAACTGGAGGAAATACCACCTGATTGAACGCTCCACCTACAAACCCCAGCTGGCCTACTGTCGCATATCACAAATATGTAATATTTGACCAAAAACTGGTAAAGTAATACCATTTATGAGTCTTACGTAATGCTAATCAACATGAAAACCAAATTAAAATAAATGACATAACTCAAGAGAAATTGTGGTTATGTAACATTGTAATATGCTGAAATCAAAAAGTCAACAAGTTAACAGTTCCTCTATATTTCCCGACGATTTACACATGTGTTGCCAAACAGCTCGTTGCAGTTCCTCATTTGAAATCTGTAAAAATATTGTGTCCAGCTAAGACTGAGCACTTAGTGTAGCAACTTTTAATGTGAATTGAAAGAAGGAACTTACACTCCTTGATGAAGAGGTACGTTAGTGTTAACATTACAGTGTGGCCACTATACAGGTAATCCCCACACATGGTGTGGGAACCTGTGATTGATAAGCCCCCTCCAGCAATCATCTTCATGATTCTCCTCATCTGTGCCTCCCAGTGCCCAAGAAGCTACAAAACACATTAAATCATCGTCAGGTTGGAACAGGAAATACTGAAACCTCTCTGATCTATTCTGTAATAATCAATAAAGATTAAATACATTGTAACAGATATATATAAATATAAATGTGTAAAATCAGGATGAAGGGGAGATGTGTTTTGTTTGTTTAATGATAGTCAAATCTACTGCAGCAGTATTTGCATCAAGCAACATTCTCTGTTGTTATTGTTGGGAAGTGCAGGGCAATAAAAATAATGCTTTCCCTTTCATGAGGCAGATGATGTCATCTATTCAACCCAGTGCCGCATCTAAAAGTCATCACACCACCAGCTCCGACATTTGCAGCTAATTTCAGTTAGTAGCTCGTAACAATTAGCAGCTAGTGAGTAAAATTAGCAGACTACATCATTAAATACATTTCATATATCAGGAAAAAAATCGGACTGGAATAAAACCTCTGAGTGTGAAATAAATAAAAGTGTGCATGTGCAATACCTTCGGAGAGCATTTGAAGTGCATCCCAGGAACAGGCAGGGTGGTGATGTACATTGTAATACACCGATATAGATAGAGTGTACCCACAATAAAAAAGAAGCGTCTGCCGATGATAGACCTAAAAATTAAAAAAAGGAAAATTAATAGCTTAGAATTTTAAATAAACACTCCAATTGTGTAAACAGGAGGTATATGTACCTGTGTTTGAGTAGGATCCACTGAATTAGCCAGAGTCCCACCAACACCAAGCCATGAATCTCACAGATGGAGAAGGCCCACTCCACCCTGTCAAACAGGTCAAAGAACTTATCGGGCAATGGTGGCGTGTGCTCCTTTGAAGGAACCCGCTCATGGACCACTGAAATTGTAATCGTGGTGGTAATGAAACAAACCACAGCATAAAGAAAAGCTAGGCCTGTCTTTCCCCACTCGGTTGGAAATGAGGTGCGTGTTGTTTCGACTGTAGGGATGGGGATTTGGACCATTTCCCTCCTGAAGTCCTGCATCTCCAATATCCCATTTTGCAGAGGTTTGGTAGTTCCATTAGGCAGCCCACCGAGGTGCCCGTTGGCATTGCCGTTTTTGTGTGCCTCAATGTGATTCTCTATCCTCAGCGTCTCTATCCGCTCCAGGAGCTGCTGTCCGCCATCAGATGACACCCGAGAGAGCGGCGACATCTGAAAATCGATGCTGTTGAGCCTGAGCAGAGCCGGGCCGTCCATCTGACAGAGAGTATCCACGTACTCCGACATCCCCTCTTTGTTCAGCCAGTCAGAGACATCCCTTGCTGACCATTGTGCCACCTTCTTCATTTTTGCCAGTGGGCAACGTAGAGGAACCGGAAGGTCCTCAAACTAAAGGGAACGTTCACAAAGGCTTCAATGATTATGTGGCAGTAGCAGAACCGCTCCAGTTTTGGCACATGATGTTCTCCTGCACCCAAAGGGATGTCGTGCTGGGGGAAGTTGTTAGCTGGTGCCTCTTTACACTTCTCTAAAATGCTCACCTGTTAAAAAAAACAAAAAAAGATGTAAAAACCGAGTTATAAAAAGGGTAAGAGCTTTAGTCTCATTTACTCTGAATAACATCATCGACAGACACAACCTGGCTGCCCCATGATTAAACAATCACTGAAACATTCACACCATGTGATGAACAACAGGTCACAGTGCTGACATCTGACATTCAAACTCTAATCAACTGTTGACATTTGTTAAAATGACAAATCCATTTTAAGATATGCTAATATTTATCTGGGTGGATGGATACCCAGATAAATGACCCATTTCAGAGATGTGACATATTGGAGACAGTCCTGATCCTCATCAGATGTGTTCTGGACAGACAACACTGGAAAAGTCACATAATTAAGTGTGTAAACATGCCTTAAGATAAATAGGATATGAAAGGAGTGGAATGAAAGAAAGAACTGTGTGAGTAGGGATTATTTACTCAGGTTATTTGCTCAGTCAGATCACCATTGTATCTGTATTCCAACTGTCTCGTGTCAACATGAGGCAAGAGTAATATTGACCAGGGTGTGAGCTCATATAGGTATTTGGAGTGTTTGTGGTGGTGTCAGGGCGGCTCTGCATGGATCTGGGGGAGTGGGAGGTACAGCTGCAGGCATGATTTGATCTATCGCATGTATATAAGGAGAGGAAGAGGAAATCAGACTGAGGGTCAGCGCTGAGCAGATACTTCCACATCTGAAAGAAGAGCAAAATGAGAGCCACGGTGTTTTACAAAGATGTGTGCTGCAGCACTCTGCGTAACGGTGGTTTTATGTGCGTACTTTTGATCCAAGTCACTGACACCAAGTCAAAAAACACACACTGTACTGCACACTCACAGAATCTCCAGATTAGCAGTTAAACATGTCTAGCACTGTACACTACTAGAAGGTGGAATTTTTACCACTTTTAGTATGAAGCCATGTGAACCAGTGAACCAGCTGGCAATGCTGGTTCACCATGTGAACCAGCATTCTATGTTCAAATGCAAAGGTAGCTGACACTGACAGAGGCAGATACCGTAACTGTTACCTTGGTGACCTGCAGATAACAGTGAAAGAGTGAGAGGGGCTCCAGCCAGCTCAGCAGACCTTTGCTCTACAAATCAGCTTAAAGCTTGCTTGGAAAAAAAACAATACCAAGATAATGAACTAGGGAACATCTAGAAATGAATTATTTAAGTTCTGCAAATACTGAAATACAGCTTTAACAATCACCAGTATGAGACTTGTGTGAAACATAAAAGAAAGCTGTGCAGTTACGCCCTAAACAAAAGATTTGCTGTTGAAAGCATCAAAACCTTTAACCAAATCACGGGTTCTATTGTCACAAATGTACTTCCTATTTACAGTACTGAATTAGTCATTACAATGACCCGGTCAAGGAAGTGTCTGGATGAGCTATTGACTTTCTAGACAGCAGAGAGAAATGCACACAGGCAAGCTTACCTGATGCTGCTGGGTCTCTGTTCAAGGCTTCTGTGAAAGTTAAGCTTTTATAAACTGAACTTTGAGTCTTAATGCTGCTCAGCACAGAAAGTTCCTAGCTGCTGAGGTCATAAAATAGACACGCAGTTTCCCTCTTCTACCAGCAAAGGAGCCAATTCATGTGATTCATGCAGTACAAAACAAATGCTGTGTAGTAGTGACACTACATCCCTGGCCAGGAAATATATTTTGCTACTTAATGCAATTGTTCGTGCAAATATTTTTCATTACGACGGCCTCGGTGTTTGCTAAAGCTGTAAAAAGTGGCTTTAGCAGGTTGGATGCGACAAACCTGTTCTGCACAATTTTGTCAAGCTTGGTTTAAATGCTACCAGGATTCATTTGTCAACTGTTGGCTAACAAAAAAACGGGGATTGCTCCTACTGGCTGAGAGTGAGAGGTTGGAATAAATCCTGGCCAGGTCACAGAACACCCACCTCAGTATAAAGATGTGGTTTTGGTTAATGTTGCCATCACTTCAAGGGTCTGGCTAAGCTGAGATAGGTAGACAGTAACGGGTGAGCAGTGAAAAGGCACAGTGGGCATACGGCCAACAGTAACACATGAAGAAACCAGACTTTCAGTCTGAGTGAAAATGAAAGGCCAGCAAATACATTGGGTAAATACCTTTAAGGTTGCTCACTGCACCTGCAACACTGTTTAAAGACATTTTCACTGATGCATATTTACGAGCTCTTTTTACATGGTGAGGTTTAATTTGCAATACAAAGCAACCACCCATTACATTAACCAATATGATAGCTGGCTGGTGAATGTAGAGATGCGTCTTAGGACACAGACCTGCTGAAAACTGACCACCCATGTTCGGATCATCCGAGAAGCGTGTACAGAACGGAAAAGACAAAGACATGTATCCTTTTACAGGGTCACTACTAGCACAGATGACCTAACAAAGGGTAATCGCAATACTCTCACCAGTATTCCTTTACACAGCTACAATAGAGAATATATGACATTTATATTTACACAGCTGACCTGTGGGAGTTAAGTGTCATGGTATGGTTAAAATTTAACTTTTTCACCAGTTTTCCACAGTAACACAATGGTGACACAGAGTGGTGTTCATTCAGCCCTTTGTAAGAAAGTGAGTTTATAATTAATAAGATCTCAGAGAGAGTCCAAACAGATAACATGACTGGAATGTCCAGTATTTCAGAGAGCAAAAAGCTAGCTGGCATAAAAAACATGTTATCACTGAGCACACAGATACCTGGGAAATGATTAGCAGGCATGGGTAAGAATGCTAGGAATGATAAAACACCTTTTGTTTGTTTTTTACTTGAGGTTTAAATCCAATGTAAACATTAAACAGGTCAGCATGAAGATAGTATACTTTCAGTGTCTGAATATTAAACTGTAAGCTTTAGGGTCAAGCAAGTCAAGATAACTTGTATCAGAAAGAAAGAAAAACACCGTATAATATTTAAACAAACAGTCCTAGAATCCACCCAGAGCTCTGTTTGACCTTGATTATATTCTCCTTCAAGAGCACTACAGTATCAAAAGATACTGTTACGGATGTGAGTCATCCATAGAAGTAGTGTGTTTTTTTAAAAGGAGTTTTGAGTCCGACGTGCCATCAGCCCCACCCCTGCTGTGACCGTCACACCTTCACCTAGCCACTATACAGGAGGGAGTTCTCCAGTGAAGGGACGTCACGTTTTCTCCGGCTTCGACTGAAGATTTCTGGGACCAGCCACGCCTTCTTCCACCGGCTGAGACCGAGCGGCTCATCAATGCGGCTCGATAAAAGCCGGCTGATCATCGAACCCGAGAGAGGAAAAGACTATTGGACTGTGAGGGACCACTGGTAATCAGTGACCGACAGATTGTGATCTTTGTGAGAGTTATTGGTGTGGTGTGTGGACGATCGGGCAAAAGCACTCCATTCTTTGACTGATTGCTGTTAGTTGACCAGCGTTTTTGTTGACATCCAGAGAGTGACTCTGTGATTTTCTGTTCCCAAATATTTAATTATCGTCCTTTTATTTTTGTTACGGGGGGGGGGGTCTTCTTTTTCCCTGAGCCAAGTCGAGGAGTGGGTTGTAACAATTGGAATTGTAACAATCTCCCCTCCTGCTTACTGATAGATTTGTGGTGATCACATTTCAATAATATTCTATTTGGGTCATTTTGTCACTAGTCCTTCCTTAGTTAAGTTCGTGTCAGAAACAGGATCTGGTTGAGATCATGGCTCATTTTGGAATCCTGGTTTCGAAGCAACTTCTAAAACATGAGCTTCGCGCTCTCGTGGTGGCTTGGGGAATCGGGGGGTGTTGGCTTCGGTAGCTGAAGCTGCTGTGGGGCAGCCTGATGTGCAGCCCACCATTCCTGTCCTCGCAGGTACTCCGCTGACAGGTAGAGCGGTTGATGAAGATGAAGGGGAAGTGGTCCTGCAGGAGGAACCTAAGAGTGAGGAGCGGTTTAAGACACCACACACTCTCCCCAAGTTTGAGGCCCTCTCCCTTGATGCCTCTGGATCAGGGGAGTCCACAGCCCATCCACAAATGGAGGCTGAGGAGAGAGCTCAGCAGGTGGAGCGTGAGCACTGTCTCGAGATGAGACGTATGGAGTTTGAGATGGAGGTGGAGAAGGCAGTGAGGATTCGGCGGCTGGAGCTGGAGGCACAGCAGCGGCACACTGACGTATTCGCACCCCTTGAGTTCACTGGTCCTCAGGTGCTGGATATTAGTAAATATGTTGCTTTGGTGCGAGGCTTTCGAGAGGACGCCGTAGACACGTTGGTAATGTTTTTGAATGTTTGGCCACCGCACTGAAATGGCCTTCAGAAATCTGGCCCTTACTAGTACAGCGTAAAATTCAGCGGAATGCGTTACTGGTTGTGTCGGCGCTCTTGCAAGAGGACAGTCTACAACATGCCACTGTGAAAGTTGCCAATCTGCGCGCTTATGAACTTATGCCTGAGGCATACAGACCAACGTTCCTAGCTCACCGAAAAGAGACCACCCAGATGTGCGTTGAGTTTGGGAAAAGGGAAATGTATTTGATTGCTGGTGTGCCTCATATGAGGTGGATGATTTTGTTTCCCTCTGTGAGTTAATTCTTGTGGAGGAGTTTAAAAAGAGTCTGTCTGAGCGTATGTTGGTTCATTTTATAGAGCAGATTTCCTCCCTGTCCGCTGCCGCCGTAATGGCAGACGAGTGTGTGCTTATTCTCAAGGTTGTTTTCCCTGCTCTTGCATCCCCGGAACAGTTGAGTGTTACCTCAATGCCTCTGTCTGGTACGGGCCAGGAGGACGCTGCCCATAAAGAGGAACGGGTTTGATTTTACTGCCGGAAGCCGGGTCACATAATTTCTGTCTTGCATTGAAGTGAAAAAAGCAGAATCTGCCCCCAGCCATTACAGAAGCAGGACGGCCAAAAGGTGTTGGCATTATAAAGACTAAAAGTGATCAGGATTCCTCTGCTGGTTGGGCAGAACTCATTGACAGATGCTTCCAGCAATTCATGTCTGAAGGCTTGGTCTCGCTAACTGGGGAGTCCCATGATTAGTGAAAGCTAACAACATTGCAGAACACGGCTTGCTCACAGTCTGTTATTCTGGTGCTTTTTCTGCCTTTTTCTCACGGTTCATCCTGTGGGTACCTGTGCGACGCTGCAGGGTGTTGGTATGCGTTGTGCCCTTCGTCCCCTTCATGTTGTGCACTTAAACTGTGACCACTTGAGTGGCATTTTCCCAGTGGATGTCTGTGCATCACTCCCAGTTCATGGGTTCTTGGGAAATGACATCGCTGGGGGGGAAAATTAATCCTACCCTAGAGGTTTGGATTCCACCCCTGTTCAGTCTGTGTCCCGTGGTGATTTTCCGCAACTGGTCCCATCGTGCGCCATTACGAGGGCCCAGACTCGAAAAAAGATAGCAGGTGTCACGGCAAACTCTGATGTTGGTGGAAAAGCCACCCTAATGTATTTGGGGAAACAAGTAGGGCAGGGCCAGGTGTGGCCGGTGGAGGAGAAAGTACAAGCCATCGTGGAGATTTCAGCTCCATCTACATGACGACATTAAAGCCGGTTTTTAGGTATGGCAGGATATTACCAAGCTTTCTATTGAAACTTTTCAGCCACAGCACATTGCATCGCAGCGCTACTTTGTCAGTTGTGGGTGCAGGACAACAATCTTATGATTAAGCACAAAAAAGGGTTTAGAGAACGTTGTGACTGACGTGCTGTCACGGGCGTAAAACCGTGCAGGGTGTCGCCAGGCTCATTAGTCGAGTCTTCAAGGTACTTAAGCTCAGTTGCCAAGAGGATTAGTGACTCACCCCAATTTGGGTGAGGGTGAGTCATGGCGTCTGAGACATCGAAAATTGTGCCCTGCGAACTTCACTTTAGCCGCAGTGAGCTGTGTTTTAAAGGGGGGAGTGTTAGGGAAGTGATTCGTCCATAGAAGTGCCTCCAGCCCCACCCCTGCTGTGACCGTCACACCTTCACCTAGCCGCTATACAGAAGGGAGCTCTCCGGTGAAGGGAGGTCTCTTTTCCTCCGACTTCATCCGGGGATTCCTGGGACCAGCCTTCTTCCACCAGCTAAGACCGAGCTCATCCACAAGGATCGATAAAAGCCGGCTGATCATCAAACCCGAGAGAGGGAAAGACTGTTGGACTGTGATCAGTGACAGATTGTGATCTTTGTGAGAGTTATTGGTGTGGTGTGTGGACAATCGTGCACTCCATTCTTTAAACGATTGATTGATTTTATTTGAGCAGCGTGTGTGTTCCTTCTTGTTTTGCCTTGATTTGTTTTAATTTATTGTAACAGGAATTTTGCTAGCTAGTGTTTTCAGTTACTTATTCTTTCTTCCTTTCGTGTTACAGCTGCCCGTAGTTAGTGTATGATTTGTTTTGGTTTATTCCGGAGGGTAGCTCCGCATTTTTCGTTAATGTCTCAGTAAAGACTGTAGTTTTTGTTGACATCGAGTGACTCCGTGATTTTCTGTTCCAAAATATTCAATTATTGTCCTTTAATTTTTGTTACGGCCTTCTTCTTCCTTGAGCCGAGTCGAGGAGTGGGTTGTAACAGATACTCTGACCATCTTCCATCCAATATAACAATGCATTAAAATAGGCCAAAACATGCAAGAATTAGGGCAGACGTGAGACTACACTGATTAGATCTAACTAAAATATAGCGACGATCCACAGACACTCCATCCATCCACACACACACACACACACACACACACACACACACACACACACACACACACACACACACACACACACACACACACACACACACACACACACCTCCTGACAACATGAGAGACTCCTGGAAACCAGGAGGGAGATAGAAAAGCTCAAAACAAGTCAGGGCATGGGCTGGGTACACAGAGGCGATATAATAGCACAAAAGAGAACATAACCTCCCAGGAGAAACTCACCTTAAGGGTATAAATGATACCATTACTGGACTACAGATAAGTCATTTTAATCCCTTACAGTATTATTCTGTCTTAAAGGCTCCAAATTGACTGCAACACCCCGCGAGTCAATTTTTTTCCAACCAGCAGCAGAAAAACTGGGAGATCATGTGCTGTAGTAAAAGTGCACATGTTCCTAATTATGTTCCCATAATCTAGAGACGTAGTTTCTTCATGGAGATTCGGTCTCCTTCAGCCTATGGAAGCGATGAATCATTTTCCTGAGCTCCATTCAGATTTCAACATCTACATTTTTCAGCCCCATCCATCAACATAATTTGATCATCACAAACCCACAAGAAGATTGACACCTTTTCACCACCTACACAGAGGGGTGTATGCATCATGTGGGCACACAGTGACATGAAAGCAGTTCTGAAAGGAAGTTGATAACTAAAGCGAGAGCTGGGCAAGGCTTGGAGATAGGGCAGTTTTCCAGTGCTGAACAATCACTGCGCTTTCGGAAAACTCCTCGTTTCCAGTTCTTGAATGGCTTTGCATTTTCTGTGGAGGCGCTGGATGCAGACCCAACAATCAGACCCATTGACTTGCTTTAACATTTTTGCCCCCTTGAACAGTCGCTGCAGTCACACTGGTTGTGCCTGGGAAAGTTGCTTTCTCAGCCGCACTGGCAAACACCCGCTGCACTGTTGATTTTGACCCGTCTTTGCTGGCTCATCATCTCGTCTCGCAACACACACACAGCATGACTTGTGGCGATTGGAGCAGATGTGTCTTTTATTTATTTTTTGCCATACCGCAACTGTGCAAACACATAGATGATCGCATCGTTTCTCAAGGAGGGACGACGTGTCAAGTCGGTGCAGGCTCAGGACCTGCATACCCCTAAAATACGTCCCAGCTCCAAGACCGACACAGAAAGCTACTGTTTGTCTTTGCTTAAAAACGGGGCAAATGTTTAAATTAGAAACAAAAATAAACACCGACTGGTATTGTTTCGATCGCTGCAGACACACCTTTAAAAACACTCATGACATCCACCGAAGACACAGGTGGTTTAACGTGACCAAATTATGCTTTTATCCACATTAAGGCCACGACAACCACTGTGTGCTGTGACTTAGCGGCTTAACAGGCTGGACAACTATAAATAGATAAGCAGGCGTCTCAGTATTTTAGCTAGCAAGCAACGTTAGCGTGCTAGCTAAAATAACAGCCCGGGCTGGGGTTGTGTTCGATGGGCGATTTAGGGTGACCGTTAGCCACATGATTTGTAGTGAACAAATGTTTAGCTACATGTATTCAATCCTTAGGGAAGCAGAATTTTTATTCAGTTTCAGTTGACTGAATGGTATCGGGGTCTGTCGGGATAATATACAGGCTCACGATAACGATAACTGTAATATTTTAGAGTGAAAAGATTAAATGTTTTAACAGGGCCAGTGAGTAGCATGTGTTTGCTAACGTTGCGTTACGAGATAACTTTATGTAGTGGTCCGACAAACAGTGTTTCCTGGGGGATGTTTTACGTAATGTGACAAGGCTGTTTTACCATGACAAAATAACACCTTAACTAAAAGTCAACTTGTCAGGACACTACTAGTAGCGGCACTGGAAATAATCCATCCATCGCAATACAAGATTAAGCGAGCTACGTTGATAGCTAGGTCGGTGCTGGACCAAAAAATAAATAAAATGAATACGTGTGTAGTGGTGTTATCTTACCTTGAAATGTTAGAGGGTTGCTCTTTAAAATATACCGTCTCCCACTGAAATAGGGTTTGATTCTCTCGGTGTCGCTCCAGTGTTTTTATCCTTGCTGGTTTGTAGCTTGAGAAACGGGGAGTTCCCTTTACGCCACCTGCGCTGCCTTTGGGTGTAATCGGAAATATTATAATCACACGAAAACACGAAAACGGGTGACACAAAGGTCGATGACACTGTTGTAAAGTACAATACATAATAACAAAAAAAGACAGATTAACCAGATATTATTTCATCTTTGAGCTATGTCATTAGTAATGGTTTAGAATGTTGAAACACACAGTGCCCTATACTCAATGTATGGAAGGGGTATTTGAATACAGCATCAGTAGTAACATGGAATACTGCGCGTTTCAGCTTCTATGACGCCCTCTACCGACGGAATCCGGTACACAAAGAATGTCTAAATCAGAAAAGCAGAATATGAAACGAAAGTTACTGGAGTGAGTAGAGTGTCTAACGAAAAAGACTGTTTGCATTGTTTTCTGTTTGCATACCTTACCTTACCAATTCCTCCAGATGTCAGCCGCTTGTCTCTTTTACTTGTTTTTTTTTGTTTGTTTGTTTGTTTGTTTCTTTAGACCTTGGACTTTTGACTGGCAACTTACCTTATGTAACCGCACGCACAATATAATTTTAAAAATAATTGCTTCATGAATGACCTAGTAGAAATTTGAACCTGTGCAACATTGATCAACACTTTATTTATAATTCACCCATAATGTGTAATAAAGTATGCTGGATAGTTAATGTGCTCAAAAGTAGCTGAAGTGAAACTGCTCCGGCAACATAGACCAGCAACACTACCATGGTTTGAGTTCGAGTAAACTTTTAGTCTTAGAATTTCAGTTTCTTTCTTCATTCATCTATTTCTAATTTGATCTTCAAAAACTGACCTTTTTTCTCCCCACATGTTGGTGTGAGAAAACAGGTAAACAAACCGCTCTGGACTCTGCTCACCACCGTGTCACGATCGCCACACAGTAACTGTTGAGCAGAGCTGCTTTTCAAACCTTAACTTGGATCAATCATGCTCACTTTTCTGTGGATATCTGATGTCCTTCATGGTCTGACGATCTTCACCTTTGTAGGTCATTTCTTGGCTGCACAGGAATGTGCTGATATCCCAACAACGGCCAAATGTTTCAGCACGAAAGGGAGGTATGAGGAAGTCAACCCTTATCTTATAAATGACATACTCGCCGTTAACAGATCAGTTTTACCACCTCTATCGGCAAAATGTCAGCCGATACACTTGACAGCCATCATAAGGCACGGCACAAGGTATCCAAATGCTAACATCATCCAGAACATGCAGCAGCTATATAGTATAGTTGTGCACAATGCCTCAGGTGAAGAGAGCTGGCTGCGGGAGCTCCAGAGCCAGTGGGTGATGTGGTACACCGAGGACATGGAGGGGAGATTGGTCCAGAAAGGTGTGGACGACCTCAGGCATTTAGCCATCAGGCTGTCAAAGCTCTTCCCCTCAATGATCTCTGAGGAGAAGCTCCGAGCCGGCCTGATCAAGTTCATCACCAGCTCGAAGCACAGATCTGTAAACAGCACCCTGTCCTTCCAGGCAGGCCTGACGGAGCTGTGGGCAATCTCAGGTAGCAAAACAATCCATTCATCACTTTAGAATGAATGTTCTTTATAAACATCTCCAGCATTTTTGTGTTTTCCCTGTTCCCAGATTTTGCGTTTGGCCACACTGTGAACGACACTCTGATGAGATTTTACACCCAGTGTGCCAGGCTTGTGCGGGGAGTTGATAAAAATGCATCAGCCCTGATCGAGATCGACAGATTCAACCAGGGCTCAGAGATGAAGAGGGTCCAGGAGAAGATTGCAAACCAGCTCAGAGTTCCACACAGTCTCATCTCATACGGTTCAAATCTGAGAAAATGAAAATTTTTCTGCACATTTCAGCTTACAGTTTCAAAGATTTGTTTAAGTGGCCATTATTAAATATTTGTGTCACATGAAAGACGATTTTTAATCTCCCTGCCAGTGAAATTAGAAAACAACCAGTAGGTGGCACTGTTTTCAAGTTCTGGTAACAGACGTGCTGTTTAACGCTGCGTGTGTGCATTGTATTATTACTGTTCATAAGACATGAAAACCTTGAGTGGTTTAAACTGAAGCCAGCTTTTCAGTTCATCGTAATATACGTTTGCATTCTACATGCAGTCTCACCCCAATCACTCTTTATCTTCTATCTGCAGACATGGCCGAGGCTGCCTTCTACTTATGTGCTTATGAATTCGCAATCAGGACAGTAAACTCCCCGTGGTGTCACCTGATTGATGAGGAGAGTGCAAAGGTGGGAACTATGAGTGATCTTTGAATCCGCCATCATTAGAGAAGCCTTTTTAGATAGTTTTTGGTATTTTGGATCCTTGCGTTTGTCCATATCCTGCATTATCTGTTACTTATTTAAACTACAACTTCAATCTTCTGCTTCCATTTTTCTCTTTGCCAAAGCATAGGTGCACACCAAGATTAAAGGACAGGGTGTCTGATTCAGAGATCCTCTGTAACCAATTCTTTACCAACAGGTTATGGAGTACGCTAGCGACCTGAAGGAATTCTGGAAGAGAGGTTACGGTTATGACATAAACAGCAAGGCAAGCTGCGTCCTCTTCCATGACCTGTTTCATCGATTGAACAAGGCAACCAGTGAAAAAAGGTCTGTCAAGTTGTTGTCCAGACAAATACCAATGAACAATTTAAAAAAACAGCGATCAACCAATAATTGCTCTTAATGTTTGGCAACCCAAACCCACTATGTTGGAGCTGGGCTCATAATTACAAATCACCCCAGATGGGACTCGAACCCACAATCCCTGGCTTAGGAGGCCAGTGCCTTATCCATTAGGCCACTGGGGCTTTAGAGCCTACATGGTTCACGCCAGCTCCCAGCCTTCAATATGGACATGTAGGTTGTTTGTTTGAAACATGTCCAAAATGTTTTTGAAAAATTTACCAATGTGATATAAAACAAAAAAGAAAAGACCATCAGAGAAATAGACACAATGTTGGATTACATGAATATGGACATAAATATTGCCCTTATACTCCAGGTCAGGCCAGGAGGTGACTGAGGCTGTGACGGTCCAGGTCGGCCATGCTGACACCCTCCTACCGCTGCTCACACTCCTGGGCTTCTTCAAAGACAGCAACGCCCTGACGTCCACCAACTACGCCGCGCAGACGCAGCGCTCCTTCCGCGCCGGCCACATTGTGCCGTATGCAGCCAACTTAGTCCTGGTGCTGTACGACTGCGGCGACGACGACCTGAGGCTGCAGCCGCTGCTCAACGAGAGGCCGGTGACGTTTCCTGGTCTGACCGACCAGAAGGTCTCCGTGCCTCGCTTCCAGGACGTCAAAGAGCTCTACAGGGAACTCCTCCAAGGCTGCGACTTTGAGGCTGAGTGTGGGCTCTTCAAAGCTCCAGCTGAGGGTTAGAAAGAGAGGAGAGAGTCTGTGGTTACTTTTAATGGCCTTCCCCTGTGGAACTATATTCTGTTAAATTGCATCTCACAGAATTTGCGACACTGGTGTAATTTACATGTCATAGGACAAATTTTGTCATGAAATATCAATAAAAACATGACGTGCACATAATGTGTTTGTCCAGCCAGACTTATCAACATATTCTTTGTTCATGTACTTTGCATAATAGATAAACTGTATATTAAAAAATATGTTTTAGATCAAACCAGTTTTAATAGCAAGCACTTTAAAGAGGCACATTTATTGCTTCTAAGATTCTCCCAGTTTGTCCACTAGCTTTCAGGTAAAGGATTTCACAGCAACCCTTCCTTGCCACATCTATGACAGCCCTCTTGGTTGTCCCTGCCATGACTGTGCTGTTGTGCGCACTGCAAACATAACTGTCCCACCCAGCGCTTTCGTGGCCTTCCTGGATACGCATGGCCAGTCTTGTTCACAAGCAGAGCTGCCCTGTTAGTTGCCCACCCACAAACCAACTCTCAGTCTTTCCAGGACAAACCAGCACTCTTACTCACGGCCTCCATGACTACTCTCTTGGTTGTCCTACACAGGACAGCTCTGTAGGGCTCCTCAGGGTTGAGCGTGTGGGTGTCTCAACTGGATGTGCACACCTGGTTCATGCATGAAACATTCACATTTAACAGGAATTTGAACACCTGTTTTATTTGCATTAGGACCATTCTACTGCAGATTCACACCTTGTAAAAACGGTACAGCTGTTCAGAAAACTGCAAATTCGCGCATCACGCTTTTATGCTGCTTTTTTCTAACCAAATTTCTTGCACGAAACAATAATACTTTGCAAATATTGCCTCCATCGATGGATAGATAGATACTCTGTTCTTAAAGCTCTATAACACTATGATAACAGAATGGTTGAAGTTTTGGGAATCGATTCTGGGTCGTGATTGGCTGAAAGGTCATCTGGTTGCAGCTGACGTCACCTAGTTCGTCATGAATGTGGAGTGTAATCGGCCATAGTTTCTGCTCTGTTACGGGACAGAATGCCGACCTGTGTTTGGAATGTAATTGTTCGTTTAACCGCCGTGTTCTGTTTCTACGCTTGTTTTCGATGCGACGCGGTTCCCGAGGAAAACCCGGACATTCCAGCGATCGCCAAATACTTCACCACCAAAGGCAGATATGAGGAGGTCAACCCTCACCTCATCGACGACATTCTTGCCGTGAACAGCTCTATTTTGCGGCTTCCATCCGCGCAGTGTCGCGAAGTTCACTTGACCGCCATCGTGAGACATGGCACCAGGTACCCGACGGGCAAAAACGTCAAGAAGATGCAGAGTCTTTACGAGCTGGTGAGGAGCAGCGCCTCGGCCAGGGAGAGCTGGCTGCGGGAGCTCCAGAGCCAGTGGGTGATGTGGTACACCGAGGACCTGGACGGGAGGCTGGCCCAGAAAGGCGTGGACGACCTCAGGCATTTAGCCATCAGGCTGTCAAAGCTCTTCCCCTCAATGATCTCAGAGGAGAAGCTCCGAGCCGGCCTGATCAAGTTCATCACCAGCTCGAAGCACAGATGTGTCAACAGCACCCTGTCCTTCCAGGCAGGCCTGACGGAGCTGTGGGCAATCTCAGGTAGGAGCCCCGCAGACAGGTGAGGCAAGGCCTCAAGACTTTGTATGTGTGAAGAATGCTAATATGAGACTTAAAACATAACCCAAACTGTTGCCAATTAAATATTGGATAAGATCGTCTGTAGGGTTCGTATGCTTGTAATTGTGATGGTGATGACTTCGGTGCCTCACCAGCCATGAACCTACCGCACCCACATCGCGCAGTGCTTCCTCATTCTCTTCCTTTCCTCCCCAGATCAGAAGATTGAGCACACGATCAACGACGCTCTGATGAGATTCTTTGATCGGTGCACCAGGTTTGTGGAGGAGGTGGACGGAAACCCCTCGGCTCTGTCTGAGGTGGACACTTTCAAGGAGGGGCCAGAGATGATGAGGGTCCGGGAGAAGATCGCTGACCGCCTCAGAGTCCCTTACAACAACATCACGTACGGTGAGTCCGTGCCAGATTTATACTTATACTTGAGCGTTTTCAACTTCTGATACCTTCATCTGCCAGTTAGAAGTTAAATGTAAATCTTTCCTCCACTGCATTTATTTTTTATTTACCATCACCGTTCACATTGCAGATTACCCGCTTCAAACTGCTGGCAATAGCACAA
>BJFM01001850.1:4609-23273 GCA_016586285.1 Arothron firmamentum | reverse complement strand
TGGATGGATGTGGGGAAGAAGGGCGCCAGGGTGAACCAGTGGGTATGAGCGTTGCCACATCATCACTGGGCTGCGGGCAGCACACTAGACACATTGTCCCGTCAGTCCTCTCCCTCCCTTCATCCCTTCCATGCCTCCTTCGTCTACCCCTCCCCTCCTGAAGTCAATACTGCCCCATTTGTCCACGGCCTATCCCCACACAGTCTCTCTTGGACAGTTAAACGAGATGGCAAGAGTTTTCCATGAACAAGTAAAGCACTATGACGTTTGCACAGTTGTATATTTTATCCAGATTAAGGCTGATGTGAATACATTTGTATGGCCTGGAGCAACGCTTCGCTTCCTGTTTGCTTTATTAAAATAGCCAAAAAACACCAACGCCTGTCCCAAACCCGTCTGTTTTTCTTTTTTAGGATCTCAAGAGATCGACCAACGTGGTGTACCAGGCCCACCATGTCAGTCGAAGCAAGAGAGGGCAAATCGTGGGCACCCGAGGAGGCTTCAGAGGCTGCACCATCTGGCTCACTGGTAACGGACCGGCTGTGGGCCCTGCGGTCACCCGAGGGTGCTTTCACTGGGACGCTGTGCTCACTGGTCTTCTCCCCGTCAGGTTTGTCCGGGGCCGGGAAGACTACCATCAGTTTCGCGCTGGAGGAGTACCTCGTAACCCACGCCATCCCTTGTTACTCCCTGGACGGAGACAACGTCCGTCACGGCCTGAACAAGAACCTGGGCTTCTCTGCCGAAGACCGCGAGGAGAACATCCGCCGTATCGCCGAGGTGGCCAAGCTGTTTGCGGATGCTGGACTGGTGTGCGTCACCAGTTTCATTTCTCCTTTCACCAAGGTCAGAAAAGGGAAGAAAAAAAAACGTTCAATCCCAAAATGCTTCTTGCGAAGTGTAATGAGATGATGTAAACTTTTTCTCGCGCAGGATCGTGAGGAGGCGAGGAAGATCCATGCAAGCGCCGGCCTGCCTTTTTTTGAGGTGTTTGTTCATGCTCCGCTTGAGGTGTGTGAGAGACGGGACGTCAAAGGTCTCTACAAAAAGGCCCGGGCTGGAGAAATCAAAGGTTTGTTCTGTTTCTGCTCTACCTGTTTGGTGCGGCTGGTCATAATATCAGTGAAATGTAGTATTTATTTTCAAGATAATGCAAAAAACTGGTTCCAGAATAGGTTGTGGGTCAAAGTTAAGAACTAAGAACTATTATCAAGCCATCCTGTAGATCATGGAGGAATTTTCATCTTTTATGTCCTTGTGATTTTTTTTTTTTTTAACATTTGTCATCCAGGTTTCACTGGAATTGACTCAAATTATGAATCCCCTGACCGACCAGACCTCGTACTTAAAACGGGTGAGCTCACGGTGAATGAATCCCTCCAACAAGTGTTGGAGCTGCTCAGGGAAAACGTGAGTATCACATTCAGTCCCAGTCTGTGAGGCAAAGGTGAATGCCATTATGCTGTTTAAGTGTACACATTCTTAAATATCCATCATACATGTCAGAGGCTAACCCCCGACTTACATATGTTACACAATACCTGTAGTGAGTGATTGCTAGGGCTAACCGGTTAGTCAAAACAAAGGGCCTCAACACTAATCTGGTGTTTCTCTAGTCAGTCTTCGTGGTTCTTACCTAATGTGGAGACTTTCCAGTGACAGAGGGAGTGGTTTGTAACAACGGGTCAGAGTCACAGACCATTGTGAAGACCAGTGGATGAATGGTGTTTGGTTGCTCAGAGCAGATGACACCATTGATCTCAGCAGGGATAGTAGGTCATTGCTGCAGCAAGAAATATTGATTCAGCTGAGAGAAATTAACAAGAGCATACGACACATATGTCATAAAATAAAGCTTTACGAATCTGAAAAATAATCACTTACTCACTGGACATGTGCAGTATAATGTGTAAATGTGCCGGATTTATCCACAAGTAACACGGTGTACATACACATAGTCCACTAACTAGGCCCAAGGTTCGTGGAATGAAGAGTTCCTGATAAAGTAAATGTGTAAACAAACTTGTTGTCTTCATTGCACATTTCACTGAGGCAGAGGTGACTCGCAAAAAAATGCTGAGCCAGGATCAGGTGTGGCGATTTCCTACAGATGTCTGAAGGCATATTATCTATCTCATAGGATTACGGATTTGAATCACATTATTTTAGTGTAGCTGTGGATTAATCATAACTAACCATAATTTAAGAGTGTGGCTTTGTTTTATCCACTTCTTGGTTGTAATAAATGCTGTACTGTGTCTCTCACAGCTTTGACATTGTATTCAATGTTCATTTTCTGAAGAACAAATCTTTGGGTTAATTTTAAGTTCCCAAGTTTTTATGGTGTTTGCTTACACAACTCAAACCACGAAATTGATAACCAGTTGAGTTATTGATCTCTCTTACCTTTGCTTTCTCTGTGAGCTGTTACATATTCAGCAGACGCCCTTGTATTAATTACTACATTCGCTATTAAGTAGTCTTGGATTTTTAATCCAAGGCAACAGATTGCTAAAACACTCACAGGGTATTATCTCTTTACCTGATTGGGACACAGGGCAAGTGGTTTCAAACCACTAAACTGTTAATTGAATCCTATTAAGCACTGTTACATTTAGAGTGACATGAACCGGTCAAAAACACAGATATAAGATAAAGGCCAGGGTGTTCTGCTTGACAAAAAGCCTCAAGACAGTCCTATAGACAGCTAAATAGATAGAAAATCCATGAATCTTTCCCATGGAATGCTTTTCCACACTTTTTCCACATGACAGATTTGTCAATAGGGATTATTTGTTGAGTATCATCAGCGATATTAAAAGAGTGCATCAATAGCTTCATATGTACATAAAACTCACCTTTTTTTCTGTCTTTACAGGATATTTTACCAACTGGGATAATGGAGGAAATCAATGAACTTTTTGTTGATGAGAATAAACTAAACGCTGCTGTGGCTGAAGCAAACACACTACCCACCATTAGCATCACCAAGGTAACGGACCTCATTAACATTCATCTTTAAAGGAATAAAAATGTGGGTCCATATAGGGCGTGTTTGGACGATGTGACTTACAGTACAGGTATAAATCATACGTGATTGTTAACGTTCGGTCACGGTAATGACGTTCAAACCTGTGTTTTACCTAACACCGCCTAGGTGCTGCTACACTTGTTGAATGGTAAACCCTTGCATGCATCTGTTGGAGTGTAAACACGTCACATTAATCTCTTTGATTCATCCACAGCTTGATCGACAGTGGGTGCAGGTCCTGGCAGAGGGCTGGGCGAGTCCTCTGAAGGGCTTCATGAGAGAGAGAGAGTTCCTGCAGGTCTTACACTTTGGAAACCTGCTGGATGGTGAGAGAGAGGCCATTGCACATTTACCCATGATGTAGCTAGCAATTTCACCAACCACCTCAGCACATGTTCCAGCAGGTTCAGCAGTAGCTGTCTTGCTGGTGCCCATGGTTGCTTAATTTATGAGCTAATTGCAAACACTGTCTTCTCTGCCTCCTTCCGTGGCTCAGGTGGAACCATCAACCTGACTATCCCCATCGTCCTGCCCGTAAGCACTGAGTGTAAACAGAAGCTGGAAGGCTGCAAGGCCGTAGCTCTGGAGTACCAGGGATCACGTGTGGCTATTCTCAGAAACACGGAATTCTATGCAAACCGCAAAGAAGAACGCTGCGCCAGACAGTGGGGCACCAATTGTCCACAACACCCTTATATTAAGGTAATCGTGCATGTATGACTCATAGATGATTTCACTCTCTCTTGATGATTTTGCTGGAGATAGCAGAGCAGTGATCCAGGGAACACATCTTTACAACATCATTTTTGTTTGCTAGAATCAGTAGTTTTAATTGTGATTCCATGTTGCTCACCCTGAACAGATGGTTATGGAGGGAGGCGACTGGCTGGTTGGGGGCGACTTGGAAGTCCTGGAGCGGATCAAATGGAATGACGGCCTTGACCCGTATCGCCTCACACCTCTGGAGCTAAAGCAAAAGTTCAAAGACATGAAAGCAGGTCAGCAAATGTACTGTTTCATTCTGGAAGTGTAATATTATGAAAAAGACACACACCTTCCTTGTAAGTGAAGACTGTCATGTAGGTTATAGCATACATAATGTTGTGAAATATTTCTCAACCTTTTGTCTCCTCCTCATCAGATGCGGTCTTCGCCTTCCAGCTACGGAATCCCGTCCACAACGGCCACGCCCTGCTGATGCAGGACACCAAGAGGCGTCTGCTGGAGCGTGGCTACAAAAATCCAGTCCTCCTGCTGCATCCGCTTGGCGGCTGGACCAAAGACGATGACGTGCCCCTGGACTGGCGGATGAAGCAGCACGCCGCTGTCTTGGAGGAGGGTGTCCTGGACCCTGCCAACACCATTGTCGCTATTTTTCCCTCACCAATGATGTACGCTGGGCCGACAGAGGTAAGGCACAGGGCCAGCTTCTGCTTGACTTGACAACAGCTTCCGCCTGAGGTGTGTGACAACCCCCCGATTAGGTCCAGTGGCACTGTAGAGCCAGAATGATCGCTGGAGCAAACTTCTACATCGTCGGACGGGACCCTGCGGGCATGCCTCACCCAGAGACCAAAAAAGATTTGTATGACCCCACCCATGGAAGCAAAGTCCTCACCATGGCCCCAGGCCTCACCTCAGTAGAGATCATTCCCTTTAGGGTAGCCGCCTACAACAAAGTTAAGAGTGCGATGGACTTTTATGACCCAGAGCGGTAAGTTCACGTTCCAGAGTCAACATTTTAGAGCGGATAACAGTTTACTCTGTCTTCATCATTTCTTCCTTATTCTTGTTTAAGGCATTCTGAGTTTGAGTTCATCTCTGGAACCAAAATGAGGAATATGGCTCAGAATGGGGAGAACCCCCCAGATGGATTCATGGCCCCCAAGGCTTGGAGTGTGTTGGTTGAGTACTACGGCTCTCAGAAAGACAAGTGATCGGCACAGCCTTCTGCCAGGCGGTCGACAGGAGCATTCCATGGAAAAAAAATAAATAAATCTAAGACTTCTGGAAGTGGGCCTTTTTAAATATTTTATGTATTTAGAGTAATAATCTTTGAAAGTTATCCTGATATGAATTATGAATCATTATTTTACTTCAGTAGTTACTCAGTAGGCTTTTCACATTCCCAATAAACTGTGATTTATAAATCTATTGCTATCTTAAGGTGCATATTAACGTAAGCTTGTATTTTAATAAATTAAATGGAACTTGAGATTATTTTTTTTCAGTGTCAGAAGAAAAAAAGAAGGAAAAGTCAGGGAAGTCATTTTTTATTTTCATCGAGTTAAAAGTTGTGTAGAGATCACATCTAATTTTGCATTACCAGTTTATCACTGTGGACTTTATTTTAAGGCCAGAATGGCCTTAAAAGTTAAATGCATTTTTATCACTACCTTTATGTTGCCTATATCTTGTATGAGTATAAAGGATGTCATTATGCTAATTATTCCATAATATTATGAGAACGCACATTGATTTTTCCTTTCTTTTGAAAAGAAAGCCTGTTCCTTGAATGTTAAATTTCTTGTAGTTGTGCACTTCATAAAATAAATATATTTTAGGGTTAATGATTCAACCACACAGCAGCTTAAATGTGAATGTCTATGTAGGCTATGGGATAAAGTTTTTTTGTTTTTTTTTTACTTTTAGCTGCTACTAACCTCCTAGTTATATACCTCTATTATGCACTTATCATTGGTTATACAACATACCCCACCTTGGCTTCTGTCTGTTCAAGGTTCACATTTATCGGTAAAAGGAGTAAGGTCGATCTTTATTGGGTCGGCGACCTTTTGGATGTGCAATGCTGCAATGCTGCCATCTGCTGGAAGGGTAGTTGAAGACACGGTTAACGCTCTGAACGCATCAAGCTGTTTTATCGATCCTTTCCTCTTAACGGAAAGTGTAAGCGTGCTAAAATATTGTAAAATATAGTCCTAATTTCACTTGTTGAGTAAGTTTGTTTTATTTCTACTAACCTTTAGGCTAGTAGAAATAATTATAATTCCTACTAATAATTCCTTCCTAATTTTTTATAAACTAATCGCATCTAAATAGGAATTATTTTGCAAAAGCTTACACCTGGATGACGCTTGAATCAGTGATGTCGACGCAGTAGCTGGTATCGAGAGAGATGTACAGAAGACTGCAGATATGAAGGTGCCAATAAGGTATTAGCTTTATTTAAAACTGTTTTCACTCCTACGTTGAACGAAGACTGATGCTGTTATTGGAGAATAAACCAGCATTTGCCAGCTTTTCTGATTTTAAACAAATGTTTAATGGTCTGGAGCAAGCAAAATGAAATTTAAAAAAAATCATTTATCACGAATATAGAGAATCGCATATTTAACATTATTATCATTATTATGGAATAATAATAATAATAATAATAATAATAATAATAATAATAATAATAATAATAATAATAATAATAATAATAATAATAATAATAATAATAATAATAATAATGACTTCCTGTTAGATGAAGTAACGGTTTAACAGTGAGATTTGGTTGGAAACTTCCCTAATTACAGTCACACGTGATCACTTTGACAGCAGGGCGCGTCGCATGCGGACCCGTTTATATCCTTCCGCTAAAATCACGAAATAACTCGATTTTACAATTAAATGTGTTTTTAAATGCAAATATGTGACTAATAGATCGTTAGAACATTACAGAAAATATTCAAGCGATATTTGTAAATATTGTTTCAACAGTTTCTGATTAAACATTGGAACTATATAGGAAAGGCGGTGTGATATCTGTTCTAAAATCCCAGCCTGCTCTACCTTCTTTTTTTCCTTCGGTGGAGGCCATGATGGGAGCCTGAGTTCAGCTGGAGCGAGAGGAACGAGAAAAGAAGATGATTCCCCGGGACGGAACTGTCAAACCAATCTGTGGAGATTTCTGATTATTGTATAGTCTATATACAGTCAAGGTGGAGCCTGTCACTTTTTTTCAGATGTGCTTTTGGCAATCAGTCGATGACAATGTTGAACCGTTAGAAGGCTTTTTGATCGAAAAAGAGCGCAGCGTTTGCTATTGCTAGCTTACTAGCTAGCGCAGCTAGCTAGCGAGCTAGCGACGTCTGGTTGACTGGATACGGGTTTCGGGAACCGGTGAGTTCTCTGTCCTCTCCCTGTCAATCGCGGGGACTGCGATTGATCCAGCGGCTTGGACTGTGCCTGGCATTTAAAGGTTTTTAAAGGACAACTGCATGTATTTTACTCGGGGGTGTTTACAAGACGATTTGCAGGATCGGGAAAGTAGGGCCTGTACGGAGGAGCACAGCAAGGCCCGTCTTTATGATCCAGAGGAAGCCATTCTAATCCTACCAAGAGCCACCGCTAGTTCTGCTGGCTAGCACATCTTTGCGACCTGCAAAATTCGGAGAGCAGCAGCCAGGGAACGAAAGCAGACTCATTGACTGCGACAAAGAAACTGAACAGCCAGTTGTAGAAAAACTTGTATTTCATCCATTACACCTTATAGACTCCTGTCACCTGCTACAATGGCTGCTATTATAAAAGAAATGGTCAGCCGGAACAAAAGGAGATATCAAGAGGATGGGTTCGACTTGGACTTAACATGTATCCTTCACTGTGCTGTTCATTGTCATGTTTTTTTTTTGCAAAACGTTGACTATCAATGCGTAATAAGACCTAGAAGTAACCCCAAATATCTGCAGAATAACGTGAGGTAGCTAGCTTCCCTGCTACATAGCTAGTTGGCTATTTGGTCGGACAGCGCTTTGCTGTCACCCAGCATGTTTGAAAGATGGAGGATCTGTCAAACTAGCACGAATACATTCCATTAATATTATAACTAGATGCTAACTAAATTCAATTTTAATTTATGGTATTAGAAATGGAGGGCATTTTACCTATAGTAGATTCCCAGCAGAGTACTTAGTTTAAGGTTCATGCATTTTTGGTGGTAATGAGGTATTTTTTATAGTAGTATTATTTGAGAACGAGACATATGCAAAACATTTAGCCTTACATTTATGTTTAAAGTGTCCAAATGTAGTATGAATTGACAGTCACAAGCTTGGGCAACATTACAGTGTTAAATCTAACGTCACCAGCCCCCATGTTCCTCTTTATTAATTTCTAAAAGCCTTAAATCAGTAAAGTCAAGCCAGCATTTTCATGCGTTCAGTAGAGATTTTAGATGTGTTTTCTGAGTCGTCTGCAGAACTAATTTCCCATCTGCTGATAATGGTCAACTTGGTTCTACAGTGTTGCTGGTATAAATGCACTTACTTGTTGAATGATAAACTAGTTCAGCATTTGCAGAGTCTAACATGGTGTAACAAGTGGAATACGTTGTAGTTGTAGTTGTGCTCTTGAAGTTTAAGGGGAATTAAGTGTCTTTTTTAGTCCTGAGTTTTATATTTTTAAGGTTAAAATAGGTTGCCGATGCAGCCAACATAAGATACACCTGCAACGATTTGGACAGGACTGCAGTTTTTCTTTTTGAGCTGGGTTGTTCAGAGAAGCAAAAACAGTATACATTTGCAAGCTTTCTCAATCATCTGTGGGAGAAACTTGAATTTTTGATTTTGAGTGTTTATTCAGATGAAGCAGGATTACCAAACGCTATCAATTTGGGCAGTTGCCTTGAATAGACATGAAAAATCTACAGTAATCCTAGCAGTTTTTATATTAACTAAAAAAAACTGTGCTTATACCAGTAGTGTTGCAATAACTTGGTCATTTTGAGTATTACTGTATTATTTCTTAGAGTGGACAGGTTGACCTGATTGTTTCTGCAGAGGCTGAAATGTATGCATTGTTATATTTAGTGCTAATTATTTTTAGTGTGGAATTTCTTTAATGCCTCCTCGTTTTGATCCTGATGTGTTCAGATGTGTTGGAGGCATGACATTTCAAGCAGCATCGCTGTTGAAATCTCTCTTGATCGAGATGCCGGTCGCTTCCAAGCGTACCTTTTATCATTTTTGGCATGATGTCAAGCAACAATATGGACATTCTGCAGTTATATAATACAGTAGAACAGTTCTGGGAATTGCCCTTAAAATAGAGTTGCCAGTGATCTTGTATCAGTGTTGCGCTCCTGCTCAGCCCACCACCTCTCCCTTGCTCTTTTTCTTTACTCCCACTCTGATTCAGCCTCCTTCTGCTTGCCCCCTTTCCTCCACTCTCCTCTTTCCTGTTCTCCCCACCCCCTCCTTGCTGGTTCCCACTCTCTCTCTCTCTCTCTCTCTCTCTCTCTCTCTCCTCATTCTCTTGGTTGTGGATTTGGTGTACACACAGAGCCGAGGCAGAGCAGGCTTTAGAGAGCGCCACCCCCCCCCTCCTCCTCCACTCGGAGCTTCCGTCGGGGGTCCCGTATGTGCGTTTCCTCCAGCTGCAGAGACCAAGCCCTTGTGTTCTGGGCTGAGGCTCTCCTGGGAGCTGTGGAAGCTTTTTACACACATTTATATTTTGACTGGTCTTTCTTTCTTGTTGGTTACTGGGGGTTAGCGTATCGTAGCTTCTTAGCCTTATAAAACACATGTACATCTGAACAGGCAACGCTTTCTCCGGCCTATTGTTGTCAGCATTTTCACCATAGCTTTAAGCCCCAGGAAGATTATGCAAATCATGAGAAAGACAATGTTAAACTATTTGTTCGTTCTCCAGCTGGAGACTCAAACATTTTAAAAATTGTCTCGTTAGCATGCTCTGGATTGCTAAATCTGTCCAGATTAAACGGAGCGGGTTCTACCAAACTTTGTCGGCACAGAAGCAGTTTATGGTTTGACAGCTCTGTTGCAAGCTACATAGCAGTAGCGCGGCAGTGTAAATAAAAGCACACAGTCAGTTTCATTGTCTGCACCTCTGCTGCATTACGTCATCTTTTACAGTGTTTTTCCACCTATAGGTGTGTGGAAATGATATTTTATTTATATGAAGCAGCGAATCTAGTCTTTTAGAACAGGTTTAGGTGTTATTGAACTGTCAATGAAGCCGATGCGTCTAATCAGAATTATGAAGCTTTGCTATTTTTGACAGTGTTGCACAGGAAGTGTAAGAAAAGGTTGTCCTTTAGTTTGCAGGTGAGGTGTGAAATCCAGCAGCTTATGGTGGTAGATCTCAGCCACAGGTAGGCGTGCAGCAGAGCTTCAGAGCCACGCACGCCAGCTCCGTTAGGCTCTTCAAACCACTGCCGGCCCAACGGCTGCTCTAAAAGGATGTAAAGAAACCATAAAGGCTGCGACCAGAGCTCAAGCTGGAGGAGTCTGACGCGAGTGCTTTCTGAACATCACATTGTCCCACTGCTGTGCTTTTTTTTTTTTTGCCTGCCTGCCTGCCTGCGCATCTCCAGGCCGCTCGCATATCTAATTCAGTCGGGCCACGCTCAAAAGAGATAAGGCGAAATGATTTGCGATGGTCCTGGTATAGCCGGGTTCTAAAAATAAATGCGGGTCAGGGAGCAGGGACTCGTCATGCACCCACATGAGTGTGTGCCGCAGTGCTTTCCCCCCTCATCTTCTCTGCTCACACTTCACTGTTAGGACCATCTGTCACCAAAGAAGCATGTCGCTGCCGCCACCTCCGATCCACACGTATGGGATCCGTGCGTACGTGACTCCGCCTCCTTTCAGCTTGGAGAACAGCACATGTTTGAATTGTCATGCCTGCGTTTCAAACCTCCTTGACTCCTGCGTGAACAGATATCTACCCAAACATTATAGCTATGGGCTTTCCAGCAGAGCGACTCGAAGGCGTGTACAGAAACAATATAGACGATGTAGTACGGTGGGTTCTGCCTTTTGGTTCCTTAGTTTTTGCCCTCCTCACTGAATCGAGCGCTTAAATATAACCTCTTGTCCTTTCTCTCTTGCGAACAGGTTTTTGGACTCAAAGCATAAAAACCATTATAAAATCTACAACCTGTGAGTGTTCCTTCTCTACATGAATGTCCTTTTGTTTATGTAATTACTTCCTCTGCATGTTTGCTGACTGGATTCTCTTCTTCCCACTTCAGCTGTGCAGAAAGACACTACGACGCTGCCAAATTTAACTGCAGAGGTAGGACGCCTGAGACCGTGTCGCCCGCGGACGCCTCGTCCGCCGTCCCTCTCTCCTCTCACCCGTCCCAATATTTCTTTTCTCCCTTTCCTCAGTTGCACAGTATCCCTTCGAAGACCACAACCCTCCTCAGCTGGAGCTGATTAAGCCGTTTTGTGAAGACCTGGACCAGTGGCTCAGCGAGGACGACAATCACGTGGCAGCCATCCACTGTAAGGCCGGGAAGGGACGCACCGGAGTCATGATCTGCGCCTATCTCCTCCACCGGGGGAAATTCCTGGACGCCCAAGAAGCGCTTGATTTTTACGGGGAAGTCAGGACAAGGGACAAGAAGGTGAGACACTAGTCGGTTCGAGGTGGTAACACTCGCGTTAGAGAAGCATCTAGTCATGGTTTCTGTGTTTCCAGGGAGTAACGATCCCGAGCCAGCGTCGCTACGTCTACTACTACAACTACCTACTGAAGAACCAGCTAGAGTACAAGCCCGTGGCGCTCCTCTTCCACAAAATGGTGTTCGAGACTCTCCCCATGTTCAGCGGGGGCACCTGCAGTGAGTCACGCTCCCCTTCAACTTGAACTCCCCACTAGGGCGTAGGCACAGGTAGCGTTGTTCAAACGGAGCAAGAGCCTCGGCTGCGTCGAGCACCGTAGGGCTCACCCACACCGCGGCCGAGCCGCTCCTCCACTGCGGCGCAGCCGAGTTAGCTGCAGTAATTGCGGAGCAACTTCATATTTACATCCAGACTAAGGTGCTATATTCCTGCACAAAAATAGCCACTGAACAGAAGTTACGATGATTAAAACGATCAATTTATTAATTTCATGTATTCGGCAAAGGAACACTGGACACGTGTATATAGTACCTTAAAGTCAGGAAAGAGAATAATGAACAACAAAAAAAGAGAACATTCTTCAAGTGCTAATAATAAATACTTGTAGTTAAATTTAGTTGTGATTATTTAAATATCACTGCATGGTTGCTCGAGTTTGTCGTAAAAAGGTGTGTGTGCAAACAGTGGCAGGTGTGTTCAGCATTGAGACACACACATGGACAATAAAGCTGTCAGAATATGCATGATTTTGTGTTTTCAATGTGCCAAAACCAAACATTTAACACACTTTTGTGGCTTTTAGGTGGAAATGGCATTTCATCTCTTAGCATGAGCTATCTGCATTGGTTTAGATCCAACTGTTTGGTTGAAATAATTCACATTTTCTCTTTCAGTCACATCGTGTTTTACTCTTCTTTCATATTTTTTTTGTCAATTTTAAACAAACTGTGAGCACAAAAATGCCTCCTCTCCCTTCACTCTGACCTTTTTAAACCCTAACATTTCACTGTGCTCAGCAGCCTCAACTCTATCGATCCTTCCCTTTCCGTCTCCCATTTTTAAAAAAGAGGCCCTATTCTGAGTTTGACATCCTGGTATACGCACAGCGCCCCCCAGCCCCCAGGATTAATGTATAAGAGGAGACATGAATGTGATGATCACATTATACCTCAGCTTCACCTTCCTGATCCTCTCACAACACATTAAAAGTTGTGAACACGTGTTGAAAATGTCCGCCTCCACTCTGAGTCCACGTGTTGTGTTCTGGTTGTGTAGCTGTAAATATTTGTGTCAAGCGCTTGTGTTTGTGCCTGCTGTGCCGTCAGGCCCCTGACAGGCCTGCCAGGTCCCATTTGTGATGCTCTCCTTCTCTCTTTCTAAGGGGACAGTACCGTTAAAAACAGGAGCGAGCCGACCCCTCAGGGCTTCAAGAAAGGGAATTGGCATTGGGGTAATGAGCCTTTATCCATTATTACAGTTTTGACTGGTTTGATTATTCGTGGCCCCAGAGATCCACCAGGCAGAAGCATCTTAGAGTGCTCTAGAGCTAGCATACAGATACATGTTAGCATCTCCATCTCCACCCTGATACGAAGGAAGACTGAGTTTTACCGACTACATGCAGCGTGTTGCGCTGTGACTGTCTATCAGAATAGGGTCTTGTGTCTCTGGTTCTGGGTCTCTTTGGGCGTTATATTTTGTGGTCTGCTACTTTCCCTTTCCTACTTCTTAATTTAAAATTAATTTGTAATCACTGACTGGGGGTGTGTGTGTTAATGGTGTGCTGTGCTGTTTCCCCTGTTTAATAACACTGGTAAGCCCTCCTGTTCTCTCCATTCACTCATCTGTCGCTCTTTTCTTCTGTGTTCTGTCCCATGCAACGACCCACAAATCTCACCCCCCGACCACCTTGCCTCTGCGATGTCACCGTTCTGTGCAGATCCCCAGTTTGTGGTGTACCAGCTGAAAGTGAAGATTCACACGTCGAACCCGTCTCACACGCGACGCGAGGACAAGCACATGTTTTTTGAGTTCCCCCAGCCGCTACCAGTTTGTGGAGACATCAAAGTGGAGTTCTTCCATAAACAGAATAAGATGATGAAGAAGGTTAGTCGTAGTGGTGAAAGTGTGTGTGTGCGTGCGCGTGCGTGTTCAGGCGAGTTTTCGGTAATCTAATTCTTTGATTTAGCATGATTTTTGAAGGCCAACTCTATTTACCATCCTGGTTCCAGGTAAAGCCCTTCATGGTATCATTTGTGCTGAATTCTCTTGCAGGACAAAATGTTTCATTTCTGGGTGAACACGTTTTTCATCCCCGGACCAGAAGAGAGCAGGGACAAGCTGGAGAACGGGGCGGTGAACAATGCGGACAGTCAGCAGGGGGTACCAGCACCAGGTCAAGGCCAGCCGCAGAGCGCCGAATGCAGGGAAAGCGACAGGGACTACCTCATCCTGACGCTCAGTAAAAATGATCTGGACAAAGCTAACAAGGATAAAGCTAACCGCTACTTTTCACCGAACTTCAAGGTAAAGAAATATTAGCTGGGTGAAATGAGTGGTTTGAAAAAGCAACGAGACTGATTCCTAGTTTTGTTGTTCCAGGTGAAATTGTATTTCTCGAAGACCGTGGAGGAGCCTTCAAACTCGGAGGCGAGCACTTCGACATCCGTCACCCCGGACGTTAGCGACAATGAGCCAGACCATTATCGATACTCTGACACCACTGACTCTGATCCGGAAAATGAACCTTTTGACGAAGAGCAGCACACGCAAATCACTAAAGTGTGAACTCTTTTTAAACAGGAAAAGAAGTTAAACACCAGAGAAAAGGAAGAAAACTTGAATATAAACTCAAAAGAAGAACCTTTGTCCCTTGCCTGCCCCAGACGGCAATAGAATATCATCACGTCAAATGCCAATTTTAGGGAAAAAAAAGATAAATATCCTGACCAATATATTGTTTTTTTCTTTTTCTTTTTTTTTCTTTGGCACGGCCATGTACCATGTGCAAGGTATTGACACTATTGCCCCATGGGAAAAGGTGCTGTAGCTATAAAAATGTATTTATATATACATACATATGTATATGTTTATACATATATACATGCATATATAACAAACTTTTGTGTCAAAGACAATTGAAAGACTACCACAATCAGGAGATGGGAGTGGAAGTGTGGGAGAAGTTAGACTGATATAACTAGGACTAAGCTGCTCCTTCTCCTGTCTAAACCAAGGCCAGTGCTGCAGTCACTTTGTTTCACTCCCTCTCTTGTCCCCCTCCTCCCTTCTCATCTTTTACTCTCCTCCCCTCCATCCTCTCCTCCTCCTATCTATCCTCCTTTACTGTGAATGCTTCTTGTGCTCTTTGCAGGCTGTCTCACGTGACTTTTGGTCTTTGTGCAGTGCAAACTGCATGCGGGCAGTGGGTTGGGGGTGGGCGGGGTTATGAAGAGGCTGTGATGATGTCTAAGGCATTGCCATTCCTGTTCCCACTGTGTATACGTTTAAATTATGCAGAACAAGGCATCCCATGTAATTGTTAATGTTTTTTTATCCTAAGATAATAAAAATATAATACACAAAACAGCAGGGAGACAAGTGTTTGCAGTGATGTCAGCGCTACATTTAGAGGACAGTGGTGACATGCATGTACTGGATCTGGCGCTGCGCCTAATAAATGTATGCAATGTTGTCTTTTCTTAAACAAGTGTAAATGTGCAGGTTGCATCTGGAGCTGCTGTTAACAGTGATCTCCTGCGTTAAAGGTCATAACCTCATATAGTGGGTGGGACTTAGTGATAGTGGGATGATTGAAAGTTCAACTGGTGGGGGGGGAGCCCACCTCAAACCACTGTTTAAAGGGTCTGTACTCGGAGAGAGACTGGTGCTTGTGAGCTTTGGGCGTTTTGAGCAAATCTGAGGGAGAAGTGCTGCTGCCTGCAACAGTTTGCTGGATCGGTCCTAATCTCATGTCTTGCTGCTGTTTAATCGAGGTGATCCTACCTGAGCCCGGAGCAGCCTCCGGCGCAGGACAGAGTCGTCTCATCCCGGATATTCCGCCCTGCCGCGCCACTGCGGGCACCCAAATTGAGGGACTAACGGGATTAACAAGCGTGTCCCTGTGATAGAGGCAAGACTCCGGTTAAACCGTGACCCAGTCTACCGATTCTCAAATAAAGTATGAATTAAACATATTTATGTTAAAAAAAATGCTCCTCCCCCAGGGGCAGGCAGTCACATAATCCCCTTCTGCTCCATTAAGGCTCGGTTCTAGGCTCCTCGGTGTCGATGGAGACATCAAAGCCGACCAGCGCAGCGTCAACCGAGTCAGACAGCGGGCGCAGGAGCCCGGCCGTAATTGGCCGAGCCGGGGAGGAGGGAGCGGCTGCCGGATGAATAATAAATGCGCTGCGCTGGTTCGGGAGGAGCGCCTCAGCTCTCGGCAGCCGAGACTGAGGGGAGCGAACGGGGTCGGAGTCTTCGCTTTTGATTGCTCTCATCTCACACACTGACACAGCAGCATCTGAAATATTAATCTGATCAAAACTTTGCCTCATTTCTGCCCTGAGTTGCTTCGCCTTGAAAACATTTCCGTTTCTTTGAGTTCTCAGCATGAGCTCTCCAGATCGGGGGAAGCGAAAGGCAGCCAGGTTATTGGCACAGGAGTCATCTTGTATGTTTTAATGACAGTTTCCCTCCTTTATGAAAATCATACGATTTCTAACATTGCAACATTTCTTAAGTGTGATGCATAAAGAGAAACATGAGAGGAAACTGGGCCTGAAAAGCAGTTAAACATGATTTGGTCGTGATTTCATATTCCTCTGCAGACCTACTTGTTCAAGTTTGACTTTTACTCAACAGATCAACATATCAATGCAAGTGCAACTTATATTTCAATGTGGCTAAATCATTTATAATTATATTGCATGTTTGGTTCTTAAATTGAACATTTATTCTCAATTCTCAGAAAGAAGTAGATTATTTGTAACTGATTAGCCATGATGCAACAATTATTCTAATTTTACTGTCACAAGATGCACTATTTTAAATGTAATTACTACTTTTTTTAAATGTCGATGTGTCTTTTTGACAAACTTCCTTCTTAACCTTTGTTCTAATAAGATTAAAATATTGGTGTGAAACTGAGAAGTTAGGAATACAGATTAGCACTAGCCTAGTTAGCCTGGTGTTGATGCTTGCTAGCATTAACTCACCCGCATCTATTTTAATGGCCTCGGGGCGCACAGCAGAAAAAAAAAAAAAAAAAAAAAGCCAGTCACAACGATCGTCTTAATTTGCTGTAGTCTTCATAAAGAGTTTATTTAATTAAACCATAGCCTGGGAGTTCAGCTTCAGTGAACCAGACAACAAGCCGAAAATTAAAATAGGTAAGCAAACAGGTGATTGGGATTGGTTCGCTCGCTACATACGATGATTATGAGTGACAAATACAGATTACTGCCACCTGCTGGTACGGGGTGATATTTGCGCACAAGTTTGCTTAACAGCTTTCACAGCATTTGGTCTTAAAACGATTTTTTTTTTTCTTTTTTGGGGGGTTTTCATATAATGTTACCATGTTCCAGATAGATAGTTTGATGGATGATGGATGGGTAGATACTTTTATTAACTCAGGAGAATAAATAAGTTACCCATAGTTTAACCAAAGACAGAGAAAAAAATAAATCAATTCTGTAGTGGTGAGATTGCAAATTGCAACCAAATGTTCTCTCTTTCTGTCTCCTTACACTCATACAAAACATACAATGGCCTCAAATGTAGTTTTGTAAATACATACACCTTGGTAATTTTACTGACATCTGTTAATGGTTTGTTAAAGTGTCATCTTTTTTATGGCCTTCCACATCCCACATATTAAACTGCTGTGAAAAGACAAAAATGACAGAGATTTAAGCCTGGTATTATTGCCAAATCAAGGGATGGGCAATTGTGTTTGTGTGTGGGGTCAGTTTGGCCCACAAAGAGAAGATAAGCCCAAGCTGGTAACCCCATTTCCCTTCCATCTGTTGGTCGCAGTTGTAGAGCATGGCTGTACTCACCAGGACCTGGCAACCCATCCCCCAAGCCCTCTTTCTCTGGCTGACTGCACAGCTGTGTTGCGTTTGGATTAGGCCAAGAATAAAACAGGAAGTAGAAATTAAACAAAAGCTTAAACACACACGCAGACACAGAAAGTCATGCACACTCACAGGGGCAGGATAAGTTACCAAAGACCCAGCAGCAGCACGAGTGACAGCCTGTGGAAAAAAGTGTGCACGCTCTCTTGTGTCGACCCGTCACACAAACAGTACAGTATGATCGGAGTCATAATACTCTGCCTCCCACAGACTCGAATAAGCTCAGGCAGAACCACAGGCATATCATTTCTCTGTGCCCACACTCTTGCTCACACATATGGTTTCTTTACATGCTTAGTGCCTCTCGGCCTCTCCTCCCCTCTTCATGGTGGTCTGCTGTTGCGGCTGATGAGGAAAACGAGCAAACATGCTCCATCAGTCTTAGAGCATGCCAGCGCAGTGACGCAGATGTAGGGGTGACACGCAAACATAGCAAAAAAAAAAGAAACATGACAGGAGGATCTGAGTTTAGCCGCCTTGGATGCTTCTGCATTCGTTTCAGTCTCAATGCAACAGTTCTTAAAAATAAAGTGCAGTTGAAATTTCTAGCCTTTATTTTCCCAAGCACGCAAGTTTCACTTTGGTTAGTTTTTTGTGGAATATTTCTGCTGTCAAAAGTATTATTTCCCCATAAGGTAACAGCTTTCACTTAACCCTGAATCTCTATCTGGAAATGAACCGGAGATTTCTGGGCCAAGGAATGATGTCGAATGAGGAAGTTGAATTGTGAAGAAAGTGGTGGATGTTTGGAAACATGTAGCTTAATAAAACAGAGTTGGTTTGGCTGGCAAGGTGCACTGGACGTAAATCTCCACCACTGCTTCTCGTCATGACTTGGACCAACTGTTAATGAATATACGGTAAACGTTTTCAGATGTTATTTTTACTGTCAGGACCTGAGTCACCTAATGAGTCGCACAAGTTCTCTCTCTCTTTCTCTCTCTCTCTCTCTTTCTCTCTCTCTCTCTCTCTCTCTCTCTCCCTTTCTCTGTATTTTGTTGACATGGATATTCCAGCATGCTTGTCAGTCTGTGTGTGTTTATGTGTCTTCATGAATAACACTTGCACATGGAAACACTTACTGTATTGCTGTCACCCCTGGAACCCCCCCC
>BJFM01001849.1:215609-244166 GCA_016586285.1 Arothron firmamentum | reverse complement strand
CCAGCCTAACACACCACACACTGCAAAAGAAACAGAGCTGCAGCATCTCTCAGCCCCCCACCACTAAATATGACTCACAAACCAAGGATTTTCAAACACGACTGACAAGCAATAGTGTCTGATAACAGCGCAAAACTATTGTTGAAATAGTCACACCTGCATATGCCTGCATATAAGGTTGTTTTTTAAGATTTGCATATGATGTCAATCAGTCAGTCAGTCAGTCAGTCATTATCTGTACCTGCTGGAGCCTATCACAGCTGTCAAGGGGAGAGAGGCGGGGTACACCATGGATAGGTCGCCAGCCTATCACAGGGTTGCATGTGATGTGATGTAATCATATATGTCTAGGATGATGACATGTTTTTCTTTCATTCCTGTCCATAATGTCTCTGGGTGATCTGTCCAGCTTTCTGGAAATTTAATTAATCGTATGCCATGTGTTTGTTTCCTGTTAAAACATTTGTTATTGTTTTGTATTTTTCTCCATCTACTGAATTTGTAGTTTTGTTCCACTGCTCTTTCCATGTTTTAACCACTGCCTTCAGTAAGAACAGATGTCCCAGTCTTGGAGCAGGACAGTCACATCAATAATTCCGATGTGGACTATGTGGTCAAGGAAAATATTAGTGTAACGCCAATCACTTAAGATGCAGCAAAGGAATGTGATTGCCTATTTGAGAATATAAGGTGCTGCATCTGTGGTGTTTATAGCCTTTTTCCTACATGTCAGAACACAAAGAGCCAAGAATGGAAAAATTAGGCTTTTTCTTTTTTGGGCTCTGCCATTGCATAACATGTCAGGAGCTTGTCAAAATCATTCAATCATACCACTCAGGTGTCCCAGAGGTACACTATGTAAGCAAGCAATTGTGCTTCTCACCATCTGGATCTTTCTCATGCATTTCTGCTATACATGCTGCATTTGGGTAGGCATCAATCTCTTTTCGGAGCGTGAACAGACTGGCTCAGTGTGGGCACAACCCCTTTAGCAAGCTTGTCTGCATATGCAGACACGCTCCTGATTCATGATCTTTAGGGGTTGTATCAACAGAGATTTTCTCAGGGAGGCTGAGGGCTCCACTTACTGGTTGATCAGTTTAAGTGCCACATTGGTTTTGTTTGCTTTTAGGTTACTGTGGGAATTATTCTTTCTTAGATGCAGGAATCTTCTGCAAGTACAATTCATTTAAGACTAATCATTCAAAAGCAATTACATTTCCAAAAAAAATCTGTTATTTTGGCTTCATTAAACATTTGCGTCCACGTTTGTCTCCAGAAAAAGATATTATAATTAAGAATATGACTAAACATCTTTTCTCTATTCATTGTATTCTAATCTAATGCTAAAACACATGCTCATAGTTTAAAGAAAGGTCTTCTTCAGCCATGCAGTATAATAGCAATGGGAATATCTAATACAGTACATAGGTAAAATAAGTGTATTTCACACCTTTGCAACACCTTCTAAGAGTATATCCACATCCATGCTCAAGCTTTTACTATAGTTTGAGCGGGTAGTATAATTGAATTCAATGACTGACATATAACCACTGCTTATAATAAATTCTGAAACGTGGTTATATCATTTTGGCAAGGGTCTCTGTCAGTTGTTAGGAGAAATCAGAGGGTTATAAACAATGAACTTTTTTTAATTGACATCTCAGTCATGCCAAAATTGTATTTCCCAAAACCATTTGCAATCAAATAGGAAGGCTTTACAGTGCTTACCAAGGCAATCATATGAACATTGTTCATGGATACAAAACCTGTGCCAGCTTTGTATACTGTACTGTATTTTGAAACGGAATATGTATATGTCAGTATAATAGCTTAAAAAAAACATTAGCAGAGTATATCTGTATACATAATACCTTGAGGTGTGTCTGCAAAATCAGGCCAGGCTGAACTTCATACTATTCCCATATTTAAATATTTATTTTGTTTCCCAGAGTGGTATAAAGACACATTCTTTATTATCTTTTCAGTGCTTAAATAGTCTTTTATCATTTTAATGCCTATTTAATTAAAATATTAAATAGGCCTTAAGTTAAAAAGGCATACAGGTTAGGTTGGTCTACATATTAATATAATTGCATAATGCATAATTGCAAATAAAAATGTTTCTATGATATTATAATAATAATGATCATAGCACTAGTAGTAGTATTTTAAGAGCCCAGATCTATTGAGCTCAGTGCAACTCTTTTTTATGGCTTTTTTATAAGCTTTATTTTGGAGAAATAATCTTTTACATTAGATACATTTACTGTAAATGTGTATGCTACTTTCGCTTGGAGCAGTGTTGGTTTTTTCTAGCGGAAGTTGCGACATGACTTCCGGACACATGGTGCGTGGTGGGCGTGTCCAGGAGGCTAAGTCACAACAGTCGAACGAACAGGCGAGATTGACCCAAATAGCCTCTCTGTCCGGGGTAAACAGTCCGACCGAGTGGAATATGTGTTAATGCGCAAAAGGGTGACGCTATGGACTTTTACATCAACCTATGGGTGAATTTCAGGGGAAATTCCAAAAATTTCCTCCTGTCGGGATCTGAGACCAAGAGCTGGGAGTCGATGGAAGCCATGGTAAGAGGCCCGCTGTCAAACAGCAGCGGTCACACTATCGCCCACTGATTTACCAGGATGACACAGGTGTGTGGGTCATAAAGCCCATGTAACGACTTTAAACGCCTTTGGCCTTATGATTACTGCATTATTACAGCAAGATTAGAGCATGTCCATCAAGCGTCTTGGGAGCTAAAACGTAAGAATGGATCGTAGTTATCGTCTGACTGGCTGATAACAGTGTTTCAATGGACAGGCGGATATTCTGCTGTGCGTATGGGATTAATCTCATTGTGCGTCGTCATGGAAACACTGTTAACCAGTCCAACATTACTGGTCGAAGTGGTCTGAGTCACTTATCTACCATTTAAAGTGTGTATTGCCCCAGACTGTAGTTGATCATCCTGCTAGCGGCTACTTAAATTAAGCCTATTACTGTAGACCACACCCAAATATACCACTCATATCTGAACCAATTCACTCAAAGTTTATAAAATATATCATTAATATCATGTAATATATCAACATGTAGCTTGGCTACATGATAAAGACTACAAAATTAGAGCATGTAAAAAAATAACTGCTACAATATTTTTATATTGTTTCTACTCAGTGGTATGCAGTGATAAAAAGTAATTAAGTACATTTTTAAAGAACTTTCTCCATTCAGTGTAGCTTCAGCCAAGGAAAGAAATCATTTTATTTTTGTATCGCTGATATTTGATTTAAATAAGACCCCGGTGACCTAACAGACTCTATGTTACCTGATTTTAATTGTATTTGTTGATATATGTGACTGTTCATATATGTTCATTCCTGTTTTTGTATACTCCTTTATTTTTGAATTGATTTTTCTTTTGTTGTTCAGTTTAATTATTTTATTTCAACAATGCATGTATTTCATTGGTTACTAAATAACATAATTTATCTGACAAACAGCAGCAGACAAGCAGAAATAGTTGTTTCATTTATCTCCCTTTATTATCTCATATGTTAGGATGAAAAAGCATCTGTTCTAAATTTGGATTTTCTTGTACTGTTGTGTATAGTATTGTCTTTATATTTTTCTACCACTACTTATTCGTAATTGGGGTTTCTGGTACATATTTCAGAAGGCCATTGTCGAGTATGTGATGTATCTCCTGTGTAAATTTTTTTTAATACAAAGAAACATTCTTCCTTCAAAGTATACGTTATTTTTAAATTACCCTCTTATTTCCGTTCAGAGGTGAGATGACAAAGTGTCTGGCTTTAACTAAAATGGCTCTATTCAAAGTACCAGAAGACACATCTATGCACAATATGTCACAGAAGAGTTTTTAGTTCCTACAGTTACATTTCTTGATTGATTTAATATTTTTGTTGGAACAGTTTTGTACTTATAATCCTGTGGAGAATCTGTAGTGCTGCTCTAACAAGTACAGCACATGGAAGATTTTGAACAATCCACCTTTAGAAACTAGACAGTTGACTGTTAATAAATGTACATAAGTGACAAACTCAATCTGTGTAACAACAGCTGCTACTCACATTCATGTGACCGATGAGTCACCACTTACAAGCTGTTGTTATAGCATTGTCACTTGATGGTCAAGGAAATCAACCTGATAATGATTAATGGTAATAATAATAATAATAATAATAATAATAATAATAATAATAATAATGTGTTGTGCATTGTTGTACGATATCAGGCATGTTTGTTGTGATCCTGGCCAGCCATGATCCTCAGCACATCTATGAAACTTGCTGTAAATCAGAGCGCAGCATGACCCGAGGCAAAAAAAAAGAGGTCCAATAAAAACATCCAGGACTGTACCTCAGATTGATAGCCTCTCCTCCTTTTAGAAGCCTGAAAAGGTTCATTGGTCTAAGTACTGCTGAGTCACAAATGTATGACTTTGCTTGAGTTGCTGTTTTACCAGTGAGAGATTTCAGTGGTTTTGATGGTTTGGCTGCTTTTCATTCAACAAAGCACTTATTGGTTCTTGTTAAAGGATTGCAAAGACTAAAAAGAAACATCCAGCTTTCATCCATCAGGCCATGAACTAAGCAGAGCACCAAGGGGTCGCAAAGGCCATGATGATGACTGCTCAGATTGTTTCCCTGTGTCTTCATTATGGTTTTTTTGTTTTTTGCAGGTGAAGCGTTCATTTGGGCTGTGCAGTCTTCAGCTGACATATTTTGATGAAGAAAATGAAGAGGTGAGAGACTTGTTTGTCAAACACCTACTGTATCTTATTTCAAGCTGACCGGGAACCAGCGGAACATAAGTTTTAAATTTTATTAAAATTAAAATTACTATATTAAAATTTTTACATTTATATGTGTGTGTGTGTGTGTGTGTGTGTGTGTGTGTGTATGAGAGAGAGAGAGAGAGAATAAACACTAACTGTTGATCTTTCTTTTCAAGGTGTCCATCAACAGCCAAGGTAGGTAATTATGATGAGTCATAGCAACCCAGATTTCACTGTTGTTTTAACGTGTTAACGTGAATGTTTTGGTTTCTATTGCAGTTGAGTATGAGGAAGCGTTGAGGGTAAGTTGATGTAGCTATTTATAGTTGCATAGGAAGCACTAATGCTGTCCTGTAAAGAAAAATAAAAAAATGACCCTGACACATTCTCTTTTTTTTTACTAGAAATAGCAAAATTAGTTGAACATTTAAATGTTTTAAAGAAGTAAACACCTTGGACTAGTGCCCCTTTCAAACCAAAAGTGGTGTGTGCACAGTTTTTTAAAAAAAACAAAAAAAAAAACCACGGTTAAATCCTCTAATAAAAGGTGTTTGAGTCCATTTCTGCAGCCGGCAGACCTGGAATTTTCTTCCCTTCAGACATCATCATGTTCCGGATGTCAGAAACGGGCTATAAAACGGTTGTAAACATTGGAAAGCAAGTAGAAGGTAGCATGGAAGCAAGCAGTAGCATTGACTTACTATGCTTGCTTTAACAGATTCTCTTTCAGAGTATACAAACTCAGTGAAGACTCAGCAACTCAGTTTAGTGCTGAGATGGGGGACGTTTTTGATGAGATCTTAGATTACGGTGGCGTGATTGCGGTTACATGCATCATCCATCATCACTGGTTGCATATTTCTGTGTCAATCGGGATGTAAAGTTCCCACCACTCCTGATTGGCACAGGGACCGATAATTATCTGGACCTTTTGACCCAGGAGTAAATTCTGATTATGCTCTTTCCCACCAACTAAAAAAAGCCAATTATTAGTCGGTGGGAAAGGGGTATTGTCTGCATTAGTCCAACAAACAAATTACTGTTTTGGGGCAGAGTAAAGCTGATGTGTTTCAGCATCTGGATAATTTACTGGTCATAATTGAGAATAAAATAAACCATCAGTTTACGCAAATGTAGCTGCAAATACAGAAAATGTATTCAATACTCATCCATTTGCTTATTCTTCAGAGTGCAGCGAGGCAGGGCAACCGGTTGCACATGAATGTGTACGAGACAAGGGGCCAGCCGGCCAGGGTCCCAACTAATAAGACCAGTGCAACGGAGCCCAAGAGGGGTTTCAGACCTCCTCAGCACTGTCCCGCTTTGGCCCAGGTGGTCAGTCGTAAGGTACAGGCTGCAGTGCCGGAACAGGGCATGGTAAGAATGGACCACAGTGGCAGTTTAAATGGAGAGAGTTTTGAAGAAACACCTCCATTTGCATGTTTATCCAGTTGAATATTCACATATTTTTGATAAGGTGATCATGAAGGAAATGAAAGGGGGCAAAGAAGAAGACAAAACTCCTCCAGCCTGGTTCACCTCCTACATGGAGAAGGTGAGAACAAGCCGACACAGCTGACACGAGTCTTTGGTCTCACACTAATCTGCCTCCACCTGCCTTAATCTAGTTCAAAGACCAGGTGGTTCGCGAGGCGGTGGAGAAGATCTGCCGGGAATTCTCCGGACAGTGCTGCATCCACAAACCTCTGGGAGGAGGATCTGGAGCAGGAGCAGGAGGGGCAGGCAGAGGCGAAGCAGTGGGAGGAGCTGAAGCTCAGCAGGTTCCTGAGGTGTCTTCGTCCACTCTGCCTGGAGCTCCATCGTCCTCCACTCCTCCCTGCTCCTCCTGCAGGGGGCAGACTACTGGAGGAGGCTACCAGTGCAGGTATCGTTCTTGTTTCTAATTCACCAGAAGAGTGATACATACACCAGCTCTTGAGTTATTTTGCTTTCTAGTATTTACCTCTTTAACCTAACTCTGAAAAAATTCCTTTATTGTCAGGGGTCGTGGTGAATTTTTTTTTGCGATCACAGTTAAATTTTATCTACCAATATAGGAATAACTTTGACACAAACTATGTGTTGAGTTGTTTCATTATTAAAGATTAAAGCTTTAAGAAAAATACTCAAGAAAGTGTGTAGTCATCATTGCAGTATAGTATTTTATAAATTATTAAATACATTTCTGTTAGAAAAAAAAATGCCTTAATATAGATTTTGCCTAAAATTATTAACATTAACCGTCATTATTTTAATGACTAAATTAAACAGTATTTGATTTTTAGTATAAATAAATAAGAGTTGGTACTAATGACGATATTTGAGGTTGCAGCAAGAAAGGTGTCATTCCAGTAAAGTGTTTTGACAGTTAAATTCTTAAATCCAGCCAGCAAAGAATGCTGTGCTGTCTAATACTTAAAAACCTGTCAGGTCCTGTTTCTGTTAAGTTCCTGACTCCCACTGCTCGGCTTTCATTTTCCTTTCCCCTGATTCTTCTCAGTGTGTGTACCTCCTGTACTCTGTGTGAGCCCTGCAGCTTCTCCCACGACCCCAGTCACAACCTGGTGAGAGCCAGGACTCCTTTATCCATTCCAGAACACGGATCACCGGCCCCGGACCACAGCAGGTATTTTACTTTAATCCCATTTGACAGATTGTTGTCTGTTGATATGAGTTTTAATTAATATCAGAAGACTTCACCCATTCCATCCTCTACTCATCATCGTTGCCACATGTGAAATCACTAGCTGTTACATTTTTGTTTTGCTTCTTTAAGTTTAAGATTTCATTTGGTTTTCTCTGCTGCATCCTTCAGGTTCTACCGGCGAGGGGACCGCAGTTTCAGGAAGGCCGAGAAGCAGCGTCTGAAAGCAGAGAAACGCCTGCTAAAGGCCGAAGTCAAGGAAATCCGAAAGCAGCTGAGGATGGAGAGGCGGGGCATCCAGTGGAGCTCCTCCCACAGAGACGGAAGCTCCTCCCCTGTTCTCCTGCAGCCTCGGGCCACCCAACACAACAGCCCTGAGTAGGTTAACAAGAGAAAGATGTCTGTGTAGGGCCTCATTCATCCAGGTCATAGTTATCCAAGGTTAGATCTTTGTAGGCAACTGGACTTAGAAAGGTTGATCTTGAAGACGTTTCGCCTTCTTTCCAGAAGGCCTCTTCATTTCTAAATGAGCTGGCAGCAGAGCTTGAAAATATAGCCCTTGTGGACCATTAGTGTACTAATGATCTGGGCGGTTGCCTGAGAGTCGTTGACAGGGTCATGGCAGGGTTGTTTGGCCTAGTTTCACTTGGGGTGCTTCCCCTTTGTCTGCTGGGTCACATGATAATGAGTCACCAGGTGTCGTGAAACTGTGTGAACCTTTAGATCGTTGACGGAAGGAGTGAAGGACTGCATTGTATGTGGGTGAGAGAACGTGCCTGAGCCCACCATCTCTGCTTAAAGAAGATTTTTCCGACTTGACGTGGATGGCTTCCTTGACACCCCTCTCAAACCAGCAATCTTCTCTGGCCCGTACACGTACTTGGCTGTCCTCAAAGGAGTGTCCGCTTTCTTTCAGGTGTAAGTGGACTGCTGAGGCAGCAGGTTCACACAGTTTCACGGCACCTGGTGACTCATTACCAACGTCTTCAAGATCAACCTTTCTAAGTCCAGTTGCCTTCAAAGATCTAACCTTGGTTAACAAGAGCAACTGTCTGTGATAAAAGTTTAAAATAGAGAAATAAAAACATGTATGAATTGAGATGCTTAAAAAAGTGTTCACATGATAGAGACTCTTTCTGTGCAGGCGTCCAAAGCGTCCGTGTCCCCTGGTGGTCCCAGCCATGATGGCTGCATTTTTGGATGAGAATCTCCCTGATGGGACCCGACTGCGCCCTGGTACAAAGTTTATCAAATACTGGAAGATGAGGAACACTGGAACAGTCAGCTGGAATGCTGACACAAAGGTAAACAACGACGGAGCACAAGATCAACACAGTATTAGCAGAAATAATAGCGAGCTCACAGGGACATAGTTCCTCACAAGGTCAGAAACAAAACTAGATTCTTCACCTTTTAAATAAATAATTATGTAAAAGAATTTTAAAAAAATCTAAATTATAATGCAGATATAAAGGAAAGAACTGTATTAAAATACAAGTCATATACTGGCTGTGTATCATGGTTTTGCCATTTTTGTTTCCTGCAGCTGAAGTTCATGTGGGGAAACCTGGCGGTGGGATCTGGAGATCGATGGAGAGAAGTATCAGTGCCCTTCCTCCAGCCAGGACAGGTGAGGTGTCTGCATGAAGTTTGGATTTTTGCTGATTCTCTACACTTAAATGCTCTGCTGAGGCTGTTTCTTCTCTTCAAGGTCGGCATCGTGAACGTCGCTCTGGTTGCTCCCTCTGTGGAGGGATCCTACACCTCCCACTGGCGTCTGGCTCACGCCGGGGAACAGTTTGGACCCAGGGTGTGGTGCAGTATTGTGGTGGATCCCCTGGCGCCCGCTCCTGTGATGGCTGATGGGATTTTAGTGTCGCCCTGCGTGACGCCACAGGTAGATGGACTTGTCAATAAGTGAAAAACTTTTCTAAGTTGTGGAACTGATGTGATTGGATCTGGTCTACAGGGTAAGAACCCTGTGATGAAGGACGGAAAAGCCTGCACAGCCTCCCAGGAGCAGCCGTTGTTGTCTGTGGACCAGGAGGAGTATTATATCCCCTCTGTGGACCTGCTGACTGCACAGGTTCCTTACACTGTCAACACTTTCAGCACAACTAATGTTCTCTTTTACCCAACCTGGTATGAAATAGAAACAAGCACTGATCTGTCACCTGTGTGATTCCCCAGGATCTCCTGTCCTTTGAACTGTTGGACATCAACATCGTCCAAGAGTTGGAGAATGTTCCAAACAACACTCCTGCAGGTAAGAACAGTTCTCCCTGTTGTTGTTTAGGAAATATTTAGGAGTAGATTTATGCCAGTCCAACCAAAGATGCAGTTTTTTCCCTTTGTTTTTAGATGAGGATCAATTTCTGTATTTGTAATAAATTTTGAGCCTGTTACACTTGGTTAAACGTGTTTCAGCCAGAGTATTGAATTTACTGCTGTAGTTTGTGTCTTGAAATGCCTTGCATTGTGTATTGGTGTGTTAGCAGATGTGCTACAGTATTTATTCATTAGAATGACATTAATAACAAAAATGCATTTTGCAGAGTTTAGGACCTGTTATTACTGTTGTTTTGCAACAGCAATGCTTTAGCACATGTAAAAAAAATGTTTGAAACCACATTCACATGTTTGAATGCCACATCTCTGTCTTTTTCTCCCTGAGCAGACAGGACTCCGTGTATATCCCCGCTGCCTCAAGATGGTCACCTGCAGGACAAAAGCAGTCCCTCACTGGGTCTCATCCAGGAAGAAAGTGAAGTCATCAACAGCATCATGGGTAAAAGTGTTGAAAAAAACTATTAATCACTGTAGAATATTAGAAATTTATTTTCTCAAAAGCAGGGTGGCAGCAAATGCTTTTTTATTCTTAGTAATAATCCAACACTTGTTTTCCTGAATATTTTCTGTATTATTATTTTCCTGACTAATAAATTAGTTATGTGGTCAAGAAAACCCTAACCCTAACTGTAGAAGTCCTGATAGTTACTGATTTTTCCATAAAGAAATATAAATGTAGTATGATAGTACACCACAGACAGACTTTAACACTTACTGCATTTATTTATAATTATATTAAAAAAAGAATAAATCATTTAAGTTGTTGCATTCAAACAGATACACGTATACAATTTATGTACATTTAGTTATGATGCAAATGAGCAGCATCGGGCATTATAAAATTAGCTAATTTTACACTCATGGGTATGATAGTTATGTTATTGATTCTACTACTGCTGTTGTTGGACTAGAAAAGGAATAACAAAGGCCAAGGTGAACATTGCACTTTGACCAATAGAATGTAATTTGGCCCCAACCACATGTAGTTTACAGTCTGTCCACTAGATGGAAGCAAAGAAGAAGATAGTGGTCTTCAAGGGGTTAAAGCAGCAATTCGACTATTTACCATCCTTTTTAAGCATCAGTGTGATGCATTAGTGGAGTTGTCAAAAAAGTTCAACTTGGTAGCTCACTTGATTTTCACATCAGTTGTTCTCTCCCTGGTCTTCAGATATGCCTCGTCCTGCAGGGTCTGGCGCAGATGGGGGAGGAGTGCCAGCTCAGGAGGAAGGGGAGGATGACATCAGTGGGACCCAGTTTGTTTGTGAGACCGTGATTCGCTCGATGACCCTGGAAGAGGCCCCTGACCACACTCCTTTGAGAGGGCCCCAGCCAGGAACAGGTGATGATCAGTCCATTGATACAGGAGCAAAGGGAACGTAATTCATTAAAGGATTGATTAAAATAAGATTTGATAATGTAAATCAACCCTGTTAGAATCGTGAGTTTAAAAATAATGCTGAAGAAAACTGGTTTCATAAGCAGGTTATTGAAGGGTGTGGACTTCCTGTGTGTTTCCAGTGGTCCGCCCTGCTGCTCAGGGCTCTGCCTCCTCCTCCTCCTTCGTAAAGAAGAAAACCGTCCAAGCTGAGCATAGCCCGGATAGCAGCCCCGGCATCTGTAAAAGTGCCCTGAATCCCCCAGCTACTCTCAAGTCTTCCCTCCCTTCCCCTCTGAAAGCCTCCCTACCTGCCCATCTGTCTGTGTCCCTCACCCTGGGACCTGGACCCAGCTCTGCACCGGGGCCGCTCCATGTCACACCTGGGGCCGCTACACTGCAGGGCCATAAAAGCACAGGTGTTTATCTTATTTATCTGCCAGTATAAAGAATGCCATCCAATTTAAAAAGTAAAGTTTAAGATAAGTTGTGTTAAGAGTATGAAAAAAGTGTCACAGTTTTCTCACTCTTATTTCAGCTGATGGGGAGAAGTCCCACACGGAGACTGAGAAAACGCAGCAGGGAGAGAAGGAGAAGGATGAAGAGGAGAACAGAGATGGGCCGAGGAGTCGCTCATCCTCCACCTCCTCGGAGGATTACATCATCATCCTCCCTGACTGCTTTGACACTAGTCGTCCACTAGGGGAGTCCATGTACAGGTAACGGTTCCCAGTGTCGTTCAATCTAAGTGTTGCCTTTAAAAGCAGAAATAAATGCAGCTGGACTTTGTTAACTAATATTCCTCTCTTCCATTCCAGCTCTGCTTTGTCCCAGCCAGGTGACATCCCAGCAAAAACCAACGCAGACGCAGAAACGGCAACTCCCGAGGAGGCTGCTGCCACGGGGGAGGAGGCGGGGGAGGCCGTGGTGCTACCGAGGACAGAGGTGTCAGGCAGCAGCAGCGCCAACGACATGCTCTGTACCTCTCAGACGCTGGACGATGAGCCTCTCACTCCCGAGGTGGTGGCACCGCCCACAGCCGTCGTCGCACCCAGGTCAGTGGGACTGTGAAGGGGCTTTTCCACTCCACAGTGTCGGCTGTACACGCTTGTTGCTGGGAGTTAACAACGGCGGGTTTGAGTTTTGCTCTCGCAATCAGAGCATTAACAAGCCGACATTAACGTGATAGTAGCTAACTTTCACACTTGGAACCCCAGCTGAGCTGGTAGTTAAAAAAGTACGGTGCCCTTAGTGGGAAAGCGTACCGTGTGGAGCCACGCTGAGTGGGCGCTAGTGGAAGAGCAGCATAAAAAAATGGAAGCTTTTTGAAAACAGGTTCACTGGCAGGGTCATATTACGACAGAAATGAGTGTATTGTAGCGCTGTGGAGCAGGTTTCCGTGCTGTTCAACCCCTGCTGTTGCTGTGGCACAGAGCAGAGAGCGGTGGAGAGGCTGGCGGGGACCCTGATCAAGCCACGGAAGCCTCTGACCTCTACCAGAATGAGGAAGGTGAGAACCGGGACAGCATTAGCAGGCACCGCCCGCGAGCCTGCGGTAACCCGCGCCCTTCTCGGTCCGCAGACTCCACTCCCGAGCAGACCCAGACACGTGACCCTGAGGATGCTGAGGCGGCAGAGAACGACCCCGAGGACCCCAGGTCTGCAGACACACGCGCACACAGCCAACCACCACAGAGCTGTGCTACGTGGATATGCTGCTTGCAGCCCGTTATCTCCTAATGGGGCAACCTTGTGTCTCCTCAGGCACCCTGGGATCACCAGCGGCCTGATGAAGGGAGCTCTGTCAGTGGCTGCTTCTGCCTACAAAGCCCTGTTCACCGGACAAGGTCCCACCCAGGTCAGCAGCCGCGCCGCCTTTGCTCTCCGCAGCTTCTCTCGGTGCTCACGACAGCCCGTTTTCCTGCAGCCTCCGGTAGACGCATCCACCCAGGACACCATGATGGCCGTGCTGGTGGAGATGGGCTTTGGGGACCGGCCCCTGAACCAACGCCTGCTCAGCAAATACAACTACAACCTGCTGGACGTCGTCAACGAGCTCGTTCAGATGAGCGACAATGACTGGTACTCCACCCGCTACTGAGGGGAAGGGGGGAGGGGGGGGAGGGGGAGGAAGCAGCAGCAGGGGACCCGAGGAAGGAAGAGAGAAGTCATTCCTGCTCATCTACTCTTTGACCTTTCTGGCTCTGCCCGTCTCACGTCTGTTTCATTAATGTAAGCGCTCTACCGTACGGACGCACCGGGACGCGTCACATCAGGCTCGGGTGCAGTTTGAGGCCGTCCTCAATGTCGGGACTTTGACTTTCAGCTTTTATTTTGACAGTTTAGGTCATTGATCAGAAAAGTCTTGAAGGGGAATGCAGATCTGAAGCATTTCACTAAAACTAGGGCCACAGATACCAATTCTCCATTCCGATGACTTTGAGAAGACGCAGGCCAGCCCTGCCACGCTTTCGTTTGTGTGTCTACCTGCAGATGATGACTAGTGAAGTCCAGAGTGATTGGACAGCTTTGACAGGAGACGCCAGGTACAGGAAAGCAGCCAGCAGAGGCTAGATCGCAGAAGATTTGGCATCTAGCAGCTGGTGCCACTGTGGGCCCTCGTCACTGGCTGCTGATTCTCACGACATCAACCAGATGTTGATGTGAGTTCAACAGCCCCGAGTTGCCATCAGTCACACAGAAAACCAGTCCAACAGAGTTTGGATAAGTGTTTCCATCAGTCCAAAGCAACGAAGAAGAAAATTCAAGCAGGAGTTGCTTTGATAGGAATACAGCTGCCGTTCATTCAGCCAGCTGAGACAAAATATACACAAAAGAAGGTGTGTAACTAGACACAAGTCTCTTCTGACTTTAGAGGTCAGAGACTTGCATCACTGATCTGGGAGTCTTTGGTTTGAACAGATGAAACAGCTGGACATTCAATTCAGTTCAGTTTATTTATATTTTACAATAGAATTGTCTCTAGGTGCTTTACAGAGGCAGAAGGCCAGAGGCTGAACCTCCAGGAAAGCACTGTGGCAAGGAAAAACTCCCTTTTAACAGGAAGAAAGGAGGAGAAGAAGAAAAGAGACAGGACAGAGAGAATAAAAGGGAGAGAGAGAGAAACAAATATACAAACATAATACAGCATAGGCAGGTGCTGACAGTGGACACTGGGTTTGTCAGAGGCCGGGATCTGTGCAGCATGAAGGTCTGGAGACGGGAGACCTGCAGAAAGAGAGGGAGAGAGAGAGAGAAGAGGGAGAGAGGGATGCAAAACAGCGAGCAAGACTGGACACACTGATAATCTCAGTAAGGAGGTGAGGGAGTAGTGATGGACATCCTGATGGTGAGCAATCTCTTTAACATCCCGGTCAGACTCAAATCCCAAGTATGTTGCACATCATTGCTACTTTTTTCCCGGTTTATCACCTCAGAGATCTGAACTAATCAAGCATATCAAAGTGCTGTTGGTTTGGCAGCAGCTAATGGTGAATCCTTCCTCTGATTCTTCTTTTTTCTGTTACTGGTCTGAACAAATCAGTCTGACCCGGCTGCTCAGAAAGGGACTGTACGTACTTAGATCTTTAATGTATTTACTGAGGTGAAGCTCCATTTCCAACCTTCGCCATCGTCTTTTCCTCTGCTGTGTTGTCAGAGTTTGCTTCCTCTGTTAGCACATCAAGGTCGACTCAGACGTCATTCCAAAGCTGAACTGGACTTTCCCCCCGTTTGTTGTAGGTGTTAAAATGCTTGGGAGGCTTGTAGAAACTGAGATCTGGGGACGGGGTGCTATCAGCTTTCATTTGTTCTTTTCTACCTGTGTAAGTGTTTGGTTAAACAGACGTGTGTGAATTTGATGGGTTGTTTTGTTCTTGTTTGTCAGTGACCTGGTTTTGGGCCCTTTTTGTTCTACCTCTCCATTTAATTTGTTTTGTTGACTGCTGGTTCACGTTGTAGCACTTTTCTTTAGTAAGTAGCGCCATTTAGATATTTTTGAGGTCTTCATGTTAATACCTGAAAGAGTCACCACCTCATTCCAAAAATGTGTAAATGACCAAATACTCCTAGCTTTTGTTGTTGGCCAAAACAAAACAAAAAGTTTTTACAAAGAGAACAGAAGATGTCTGAATAGTATTTAACAGTTTGGAGATTGGATTAAGAGGAAGATATTGAAATTCTCACTGAAAGGTTGGTAGCTAAGCTGCTCAATAACTGTTGTCACGTTTTTTCTGTTGTTTGTGAAGACACCTGCCAGTGGATGAACTCTTACACATTTATACTTCTGCTGGGCAGCGAAAAGGTCAACATGATAACTTTTCCTGTCACAAACCAAAGCCCTGATAGAGGAGAGCTGGAGTCGGTGTGGAGTGGGTGCAGCTTGCCTCCAGTCAGTGGAAAACCGGACTGTTCGGATCCGTTTGAAGGTCACCTTCAGTTTCCTGATTTTGTCCCTTTAAAAGGCTGATAAATGAACCTGCTGCACATCACCCACCCCAAGCACTTGTCTCTGAAATGTGCACTTAATGAAGGTAAAGGAGTCTTAAATTGTGTTCTGTGTCAGTTTGCTGTCATTTAAAGGGATAGTTCACTTCAGTCTTCACCCACAGTATCATCACAGTGAGTTACAGGGTGAACTATCCCTTTAGTATACTGTACATGTGATCCTTGCACACACACACACACACATCTATGAAGGAGGCAGAAAAGTGGATTCTTGAGCTGGTTTGTTGTGTTGCACTTTATGAAGATTGTTATGATGTGAGAATGAAATCTGCAATTAAAGTCACTACAATCATCAGCCATTGGTCTCTGATAAAATGTGTGTGTGAGGTGTGTGTGTTGGGACAGTGTTAAATGATATTTCCTACCACCTGAAAATGTTTCATGAAGGAAACATGTTTATTTTTGAGGTTTGGTGACAGCTTTTATTTTGGTATTCCCTGAATTATTAGCGACACAAGTACAATTACGGGCTTTCCTGATGAATGACTTCCACCCAGAACTTTAAATTAGAATTATCAGTTCAGGTCAAGTCAACCAACAATATTGATTTTGTTTCAGTATATGTGGATCCTTCACAGTGATCTGCCAGTGTTTGTCTGCCTGTTTCCAAAATAACTCAGAAACAGTTGCACCCGATTGACAGAGTAAACCCTCATGAAAACAATAGAGCATCTTTGTTTAAAGCCCCTCCTGTCAGAATATTGATCCTGTTATTGATTTCAAATGTTTAAATGGATGAGTTCATCCTTCCTGCAAGGTCCTCACAGATGGCCATCACCACTGCTGAGTGTACTGCAGAGACTGTCACGGAAATACACGTTAACACTCTGAAAACACTGGTTTGACCTTTGACCCGTGTCGGTGTGTGACGCACAACACTCACCGAGTATCTGTTGGGGATCTTGGCACTGCGCCGGACAGATGCCTTCAGCTGGGCCTGACAGTGAGGACACTGACCTCCAGCTGCAAACCAGAGTCCCAAATCAAAACGGAAAGATCCCAGTTCTGCTTTTAATGAGACAAACACCTCTTCAAATGTGTGCTAATGTCAACAGTCTGTGTGTGGGTACTCCAGACGAGGGTGCCGCTCGTGTTTCTGAAGGGTGAGTGCTGCTACCTGAGGTGGCATCTGATGCGGCTGCGCTGACCTCCGGACGCGGCGGCTCCAGCAGCTGCAGAGAGAAGCAGAAAAGGTTCCAACTGGAAGAAACCCTGAACTGATGCTCTCAGGTCCAAACTACCCAGGATCTGTCTCATTTCGTCTTGTGTTTTGACGCATGCCTGAAAACATCCGTCTGGGCACCTGAGCTGCCTCTCTGTGGTCCAGTAACACTAACTGGTAGGCAATGGTGCGTGACTGCACTGATTTTTCATTCTATCAGTGGCTTATTTTTCAAAGGAAAGGGCATTTTTCTAATTGTATCTCTGGTTAATCAGATTTAATAAAGAAAACAATACCACCATACATAATGAATCCAACCTAAAGCCTCTTTTGTGCTTGAACAAATCCTGGAAATCTGCAACAGGATACAGGCTGCGGGCAACAGGAAACAGCTCTGACCCCACGCTGAGGTGTCGGTGTCTCTGCTCAGTTTCCAGGCCTCGCTGCTCTGTTCAATAATAAAGTAGAGCAGCGGCCAGCAAGATCGCCGTCAGCTCAGCGCCGTTGTAACTCTCCAAAAATGACAGCTGTTGACGTCTGCCTGGATGTAGCGCAAGACCGACCTGCTGTTTGTCTCTGGCCATCCTGCGGTCCAGAAGACTCTGGCGGCGGCGGGCCTCCCAGTGCATTGCAGCCATCCTAATGTATGACAGATTATTCACTCATCAATACTTTCTGTTCAATCTAGTTAAAAGAAAAAAAATTAAGAGAATTGTGAAATTTTTCAATGAAATTTTTAGTACAACTTCAAAACATACTCGAGAAATGCCACAAGGGGGCAGTATAAACAACTATTTTAATTGGAGCTGTCAAAATAAACGCGTTCAGTCGTGAGGATTCATTTCTGGCATTAATACTTTCATTTTTTTAAGTCTTGGATCTTATGTATAAAACCACCTTCTCCCGTTTGTGCTTCCATTCTTACAATGAAAACGTGTGCGTAAGAGAGAGAGAGAGAGAGAGAGAGAGAGAGAGAGAGAGAGAGAGAGAGAGAGAGAGAGAGAGAGAGAGAGCGATCTATGATTAATCCTAAACCCTTGACTCTGAATCTTCGGTTACATAGTTTCTGACAGCTCTAACACACTTTATGTATTCGTCTGGCGTGTCTGTGATTCTTTCATTCTTCTGTCCAAGCAGTTCAAACTAAACATACTTTAACTTGTGCACGTTTTATCTTTTGACTCTCATCCTGAAATACTCTTGTTTTTTTTATCTTTGTCTGTAAAAGTTACCTTTGATGTTCTGTGTCTCTGCAAAGTCAGACTTTATCACGAATAATCAATATGATCATTGTCTAGAATGTCCAGATACAGAAATAAACTCTAATTAGAGCTGATGTGTGTCCCTCTTGAACACTCTGTGCAAATCAAAGTAAGTCCCATTAATAGCTGAATTCTTATCTATCATTTACTCCACCTGGATCACAGACTTCTGCTGAATTTTTTGTTTTGCGGTCCAGAAGAACAGCATGAAAACCAAATGCATTTTTTACATTAAGCTGTTCCAGTTGTCAGCCTTCAGTCTATGAATGATAAAGCTGGAGTTTCGGTGGAAACTGAGTTCTGATCTGTACAGAATAATAATCTGGTGTATTCTGGAGTTAGCTCACCTGGGTCTGGAAGTAAAGCAGCTTCAGCAGCCTCTCCGGATGATGTCAGTGTCAGTCCCTCTGTCTCTGCTCTCTCTGACCTGGTTAACTGAAGTTTCCAGGCAACCTAATGGTCTCCGGGGCAGTTGTTTGTTGTTGTTGTTGTTGTTGTCCTGAGGAACAAAAACAAAGATACAGTGAGTAAAGATATGGTTCCTGCCCATTACCTCACTGTCAGCATATGTGTTGAAGGGTTCATTCTGAAGGAGGCTTGAGTTTTAAAAGAAATAGCCCAGCATTTTCGCTTTATGTGCCCATTCAGGCGCTCTGTCACCGGGGTCCCAGCGGAAGCTTTGTTCTGCTTTTCCAGGTAACCGTTTATCGGGGATGCTGTACCGTCTGTAAACAGCAGAGGGCGCCACCTGACCGTACAGTAAAGTATGGCGTCAAAGAGAATCACTATCAGTTTAAAAGACCTCGCGAAAAGATCCTCTGAGGGTTTCTGTTGACATTTAATGGATGTTAGTCCTAAAGAGCATCTTTTTTTAAAAAAAATAAATATGACAAACTATATTTTTTTTATCTATGCTCCATTCTGCATAAATGCTTTTATCACTTTATGAACTCGGAGTAGTGTCTGCAGCCTCTCTCTCTTGCTCACACACACTTGCATCATTAGTTTTTGTTGTGGTTGTGTAACAGCGTTTATTCCAGACTCAGAACTCAGCAAGTCAGCCAGCCTGGCTCCATGTCAAAAGGTCATCACCTCTTTATCTCTCTCTCTCACACACACAGACACACCCACACAGTCTTTATCATAACAAGTATTGACTCCTCTCCATATGCCCGGGGATGCCACTGATGGCAAAACTGTAGCCAAACTTCCATCAATGGTGACATAGTTCTTATTTTCCTCTCGGTTCAATTTGAATGATGAGCTGATGAGATGCAGCGTCTGACGGGTGCATTATCATTAAAACAGATAAGATTGTAAGACCATAACTCAGTCTAGCCACGGTGTCAGTTAGAAACTGCTATTACAGACAAGTCTGAACTAATCCAGACCCCGATACTCCTCCCCTCCAGTTGGGCCCTTGTTTACAGCCAGTGTGAAGCTCTTTGCTTGCATTGGCCTGTAATTAGCATGTTTATCAGACTGGAACACACAACATGAGGTTAAGTAAGTGACACAGCTGGATTTGTGGACTTTTCTGTTTACACAAATAAGATTCTGAACAACAGATCTTTAAGACTTGTGCATTAAATAGCAGAAATCTGCTTTACAACCCAGACCCACTGCAGAAACAAATAAGGGGATTGAATTTTTAACCAACATTTATCTGCCTCAGGCTGAATGGTGACGTTGTGACTACTCCTAGAGTGTTGTATTATCTTTTTTGTCCAAGACTGAAATCATAGCTGTATATGACCACGTTAAAGTAAAAACTTAATAAAAGCCAGTAATTTATTATGAAATCCCTTGGTTTCTAAGGTGAAGCCATCTTTAAATATTATGAGTTTGCCGTCATTTGTCACTCCTGTCCAACCTAAAATCGTGAGAGCAGCGGGGAACCTCCGCCAATCACGTGGCCTCTTCATCCATTTTGTTTGATCCTCGCGCTGCTGCTCCTACGTCACCAGCGGGGGCTGGTGCGCGCTCCCCGGCTCTGCCCCTCTCCTCCCCCCGCTGCTGCGCCGCTGCCGCGGCCACTGTTGCCAAGACCGTCGGGAGAGTTGGATCGTCCCAAACACCGGCGCTGAATAACAACCACCGGGAGTATTTTGGGCTGAAACTCGGATATTAGTCGCGAATTCGTCACTCTGCAACAATGGTGGCAAGTTTAAGGAGCTTCCAAGCGCGAGCAGGTGAGATTCAAACGAGAATTCAAATACGTGCGAAAAAGTCCGGTATTTCTTTCGCCAAACGCCTCGTTACCAAAAACAAGACCTTTAAACCAATTTCAAAATCAACTTAATTTGAGCACAAAATGCCTTAATGTGCCTATTCAAATTGGTTTATCAGCCGCTGCTCGCGTTTGGGTTTGTTGCAGTCGGATTGCAATCAGCATTTTTCTTTCCAGTCTTCCAGAAGTCACTGAAGCTTTCTGACTGTTTGCAGGACAGAACTGGAAACAGTCAGCACAATACTGAGCATTCTGTGGACGACAAAACAGACAACCGCTCTGCAAAAACTACAGTTGAATAGTTGCCGTGTTTTAACTATTTAAAGTATAATATTTAAAAACAACCATTCTGACAAACAGTTCAGCTACAAGTAGATCCATATTTATACTGAGTAGTATTTCTCAGAGCTATCTTCTATTAATGGAAGACTATTGTTGACATTTGGGGGGACTGGACTATGGTTTCTCAGAATTTGATCTTGGATTTCTGAACAGCGAACAGGATTGATGATTTTTAACTTAAGTTAGATTTTTAACCAGGGGGGGGAAATTCTTGATGCCATCTGAAAGTCTGCTCTATTCAGCTGTCCTGTGTTTTAGTCCCTGGATCTTCTTTGTTTTCTGGGAGTTTGTTGTTTCGTCCCATCTGGGCTGGGTTCCTGCTCGGTCTAAATGGCTGACTGGTGTTTTCTTCCCCACTGTTGCCCCTCAGGTCCTCATTGACGACAGTCGGTGGTCGGTCCCTTCCTGCACCAGGCTTTGAAGTCGGGCCAGGAGCCTGAGCTGCTCTCAGACCAGACCCTCTCCTTCATCCTCCCACTGCCAGAAGCTTCTGGAGAAACACTTTTTCTGCTGTTGCGAGACGAGGCGAAGGAGAATCAGCGGGAGGTTTTACGAGGAAGGCCGTGGAAATAATTTAGTCCTGTAAATATTTAGGATCCTTTAGTGGACTAAAACATGGGGAACCAGTTAACAGAAATAGCCCCCAACACTCCGTTCCTGCCGGGTTTCCAGTCTTTACACATAGTGGTAATTGGTCTGGACTGTGCTGGGAAAACCTCTCTCCTCTACAGACTCAAGCTGCAGGAATTCGTGGAGACGATTCCCACCAAAGGCTTTAATATGGAGCGGATTAAAATGGCCATGGGCACCTCCAGAACCAACGCCACCGCCTTCCAGGTGTGGGACGTCGGCGGTCAGGAAAAGCTCAGGCCCCTCTGGAAGTCCTACACCAGGAGAACCGACGGGCTGGTTTTCGTGGTGGATGCGGCCGAGGTTGAGCGCATGGAGGAGGCCAAGGTGGAGCTCCACCGGATCACTCGGCTGGCGGAGAACCAGGGGGTGCCTGTGCTGGTTTTGGCCAACAAACAGGACCTGGACGGAGCACTGTCAGCTTCCGAGGTGATCACTAAAGGACCAGTTTGATGTTCTGTTTATCACAGACACCATCCGTAACCCAGACCAGCAGCTTTCCCAGCAGTCGAGCACGTTTTGCAGCATGTTTGTTGTGCGGCTGAATGAAACTAGTTTGTAGTAAACCATTAAAATACAGGCGTGCCTCAGCTCGTTTCCCTCACCGACTGTTGTGAAATTTCTTAGGAGACTCTCTCACAACACCAGCACGTCATAGCCAAGTATATTCTGGCAAATGGATCATTGGATTTGTCATTCCAGATGAAAATAAATAACTCTAGTGTGAAACTAAACAGCCAGTCAGCCCACTTAACTGTATTGTACTCAGCACAGGGTGCTGAGGGTTGCACTTTGATTCCAGTTGTTCCCATGATTCCACTGCTCTTTTCATCTCTCGGAAGCACTCTTCTTTCAGGCTCAAGCATCCAGTCCTCGAGGACCATAATCCAACCAGGTTTTCTGACCTACCAGCTAGAAACCTTCTCACCTGGGTTCCTCTTGCATTGGTAAAGGCTTTTGTTCTGCCTGGGAGGACAGAAAACCCGGCTGGATTGTGACCCTCGACTGGATTCCGACGCCCCTGTTCTAAATGTAGAGTATAAACTCCAGCAACTGCAGCTGCAGCGTTTGAATGATGTGATCGACACTGTCGGGTTGCCACTGACTGTTTTCCTCTGTGCGTTTAAGGTGGAGAAGGTGCTGAATCTTCATGAGCTCAGCTCGTCCACCATGCACCACACGCAGGGCTGCTCGGCTCTGGACGGTCAGGGCCTGCAGGCGGGCCTGGAGAAGCTGTACGAGATGATCCTAAAGAGGAAGAAGATGCTCCGACACAGCAGAAAGAAGAGATGAGGCTGGAGATCATCACATGGCGACTGTCAGCACCGATCCTCACCCGAGGACCTTCTCTGCAGACACGTCTGAGACACTTTTGGACCTAACGTTGGCGAAACCCAAAGCCTGGGACGTGAGGTCTTTGACCAAACTGTGCTCTGAAGGGTGTGCCAAATGTTTCACCTTCCTTAATCCTTGTAGACATTTTGGCAGAGCTGCTTCCTGTGGGATTGTTTCTGATCTAGAGCCTTCTCCTCTGATCCGGCCTGTAAAGGAAGCGCAGCAGACAGCTGCAGGGGGAATAACGGAGGGAAATCCTGTGCAATAACCACAGAACTCTCATTGCACTCACTCCGATGCTGAAGGATATTTTGTGTAAACTTTTATCACGTTCCACTGTCACATATTTACCGTCACCGCATTGCATGTTCACCCAAGCTGGAGTATATTAAGGCGGCGCTTTAGTTGAGCAAGCTGAGACTTAGTGTTTATTTGAAGTTAGTTATGCTAACGCTGATTGTTTCTGGGTCATTTAGAGACTGAGGCTTTTCCACCAAAGTTGTTTATTTGTCTAGGCTGGGCGTACACCGGCTTAGACAAAGCTCAAACAAGTTGATCTATGCTGTTTTTTTTTTTTTTAAATATGTCAACATGTTTGAATAAATTATTGTATTAAATTGTTGAACGACATTGTCATCATTTCTTGCAAAACGCCTCATATTTTTCAATTAATTCTCTGGGGAGGTTCAGGGGTCTGTGCAGGGTCCCCAGTGATGCTTATTTTGAGGTTTTGAGTCCACAGCTACTTGTGGGCGCTCCCAAAACAGACACAGATTCCGAAATGCCACCAGCAAACCTGCTGTGCCACCATATTTGTTTCTGTGTGGGTATCACACGGGTTTCAGGTTTCACGTCCTCCGGCTTCATCAGTGGGTCATTCCATTATTTCTCCCACACACACTGAGCCCTTTAGCTCAGCCGACAACCTCACACTTCCAAATAACAGCATCCGCCACTCACTAACCTGTTTCTGAGGGTCGCGCCCTCCGCTTTGAAAACAACTCTCAGCTCAGAGTTCAGTCTTTGTGACGACAAGAACGGCTCGGGTTTACCCCGGGACCGGTTTGGTTTCGGGACGCGAGTGGTTGTTTTTGAGTTTTTCAACCATTAGTGTGCCGCGGGCATCAAAGCCTGCTGTTGCACAGCATCAGTGATTTATGATGATGCTGGGTTGCGCCCAGAATGCCAAGAATCAAACAGGAGCTCTGGCCTTTCATGAATGTTTCAGAGAGGAATGAAAGGGTGGCTGCGAGGAAGGCGGACTTCAAACAAAAATACTGACGCAAACACAGGAGAGATCAATAGCAGCGGGATACCACGGATACGGCAGAGTCAGTGTTCTAGTCTGACCCGACTGACTGGTGCTGCTAATTCACATATTTGTGATAAAACATTGAGAGCCCATAGTCAGTTTACTCTAGTCCTTTTCTGTTGGGAGGTACCTTTCACTCTTTTTCTTCTGATCTGGTCTTCAATCTCTTTGCAAAATCAGAGTTGGTGAACTCATTAACTCATGAAGTGACTCTAACCTGGATGGATCTGCAGGAGATCCGCTCTAATGGCAGCTCCCTGGAGTTCAGACAATAAAGACCAGTCTCACAGGAATGTTAAAGCCCTCCTCCAGCAGCACAGCCCCCCCACCTACGTGGCTCGTCTGGGCTGTTCTCTGATACCAAATGTTGGTAGCCCCCCCACTCCCACCCGTCTTGTTTATCCTCTTTCCCCTCACTGTGATACCGATATGCAGACAGGAGGCCACCTACAATGTTGTTTTACTACTTTCAGTAACAAGTTTAAGAGCTGTAACTGCCTGCTGATCTAAGCTCGGTCTTTAATTGAAAACGGGGCGGCGGTGGAGCAGGAGGACGGCTTTCTCGCCCGGATCGCCATAAAGGTCGAGGAACACTGTCAGCAGTTTTTGACACCTCTTTCTTCATGCATTCTTGGAGATTAGAACCCAGCCCCCCACCGATCAGTGTCCACCTCAGACTAAAACCTGTGTCCTAATCCCCGAGCACGCTTGATACCAGGAACCATATGCCTCCTTCACCCTTTCTCTGTCTCTCTCTCTCTCTCCTTCTCAGGCTTTTTTTTTTTGCTAACTTTTAACTTCAGGAGCATGTTTTTTATATCTCCAAAAAGCCGCTGACAGGTGGTGATCGACAGTGTTCTAACTTCATTTCTCTGAAGTATTGGGGCATACGGCTACTGTTAATGATGACCAGTCCTCAACAGTTTTGGTGGAATCACAACTCTGGAGTTTGAAGCTGTGACTCATTATCTGAGGCTAAACTTCTCTGTGACCCCGGAGAAGATCAGCAGGCCTCACCTCAGGATCAGGCCCAAGCCAAACCCCCCAACAGATGTCCAGTTTTATCTTTCAGCACGACTTTATTCTCCACACAAATTTACTCGCCTGTCTTTGAAGCCCTCCAACCGTCACGTGGCTGCATCTGAATCTGATTATCGTTACATCCAGATAAAGTTGCCGGCTTGTTGTTTCTCGTCCTGATCCCTAAGTTTCCTTCCCGGAGCAGCGCAGTAATTGTAGAACACTCTGTGGTTTCTCATGGATATCTTTAGGTCTGTTGGTCCACTGGGTCTGGAACATTGCAAAAAAATAAATAAAAGAAAGACTCAGCATCCACAAACCATTTCAAATGAGATGTGGCTTTAGAGAAAAAGGATGAAACAGAGAGCATCCAAAAGGCTTTTACCACAAGCTGTGGAGTCAAACCATCAGAGGAGATCTGGCCTCCGCGTTCTCATGGTTACACACACGTTGAACACACACTGAGCAGAAGAACTCAGCAACAAAGTTCTGGATCCAATTTAATTTTCAGGCTTTACCATGTCAGGTTTCCATGATCTCCCTGTTCCTGTCGTGAGTTTTATCGGGGTGTTGAAGACCTCATGGCTAAGTGTGTGAGTGAAGGTTTTGTGTGTGTGTGTGTGTGTGTGTGTGTGTGTCCTGTGGTGGACTGGTGACTTTGGATTTAAAAGTCGATGTTTACGGAAAATGGTCGGAATAAGCACATATGTCCACTCAGCCTCTGACTGTAGGCCATCCAGAAACTGTTTATGTGACGCACTACACATACTCAGCTGTCGCCATGGAGACTTAACCCATCTTAAGCGAGAAAGACATTTGCTTTGAGTCAGAAAAACCTTTCGGGACATCCCAGTTGGGTTATTTGGGGCCTGCGGGACAAGGTGGATCATACAAACTGTCAAAAGGCCCGTGGTGTAAACTTTCTACACACACACTCAGCGATCCGCAGCACCTCTCCAGTGAGGTCACAACCAGAACACACAACAACTGTGTGTGTTTTATTGTGTGTGAGGTCATAAGCTAACCTTGATCCATCCCACATGCTTTGGATTAAACAAGTTCCAGCTGTGACCAGCTGTGTGGGGGACTGAAGACAGCACACATGGCAGCTGGCTGGAAAACAGCCTCAAAGCAGGACGACCACAGGACGACCACAGAAGTGCATCACCTTGGGGGCGATCTGATGGCTCCACTTACATGTGGAGACTCCCACAATACTTTTTGTCAGACATGTTGATGGCTTGCTGCAGAGAAAAGCAATCCCCTATATTTTCCCCGTGAGGCTGCACGTGACATTTCTATATCTCGGCCAAACAGTGTGTTTGTGTGTGTGTGTGGGGGGGGCAAAGTGAGAAGAACAGTATGATTTACTAGATAATCCCACCAAAGTCAGTTGCTGAAACGTGACTTGGATTATCGGAGTAGAAGTTGCCTTTGCTCCAATCACTGCAGCTACCCAGATGTAAATGTAACAATGTGGACAGACTAGCTCCTCCAGTTGACTTTCACTTTAACCAAGAAGTGACTCCTCCTTGACCCCTGTCGCACAATAGAAAACTATTAACGTTCTAACCCATCCCTAAGGGCCAGCGAGGAGCCACCATGTGATTACAGGCCCTGCTCAAGAGCCCACAGTGGTGATGGTGAGAGGGTGGGGCACAAACGGTGGCTTCCACCCTCCCCACCCGAGTCTCCTGCCAGTCGGGGGATTCCACTTGCTTTGTATCAACCTGGATTTCATCTTGTGTTGACATAAAGCTGCTGCACTCAGCACTTATCCAGGACAATCTCGCCGTCTTATCCTTCTGGTCCGACTTGTTGCCTGGTTTTCGGGCTAATACAGAAAAGTTTATCCAGGTTAACAGTTTGATCAGTAGCATGAGAAACATGCAAAGGATTTCAGCTATGTGACACACCTGATGGGACGCGGCCCCACACCCTCAGGGAAGCTGCTGGCGGTGTGTCTCTGTCTTTGGTCATTCATGTACTGCTTCAGAAAATTCCTGAATCATTCTATTTCTAAATGTGGACATCTTTACAGTGAATAGCAGCAGTGTAGCGAGGGCTTCTTCAGGTCTGACTGCATTCCTGTTCAAGTTTAAAACAACACATCCAGTGTCGTTGGCCTAAGTGCTTTATTGAGGTCGCTGTTTTGGCCGGATCACTGCAGTCTGATTTACAGAAATGGTTTTGGACGAGCTATAGCCAGAACCCGTAAAGCATAAAATCACATTTAACCAAAGCCAGACATGGACAATGTTCAAGATTTACTACATTAAAGCTACACTAGAGGCTCCCGCCATCTGCCCAAAAGTCCAGGGGTCAAGTTAGGTGTCTTTTGCTGTATGGTTTGTATATTTGAGTAAAAATGCTGGTTTTGCTTTTTTTTTTTTTTTTTTTTTTTCCATTTGTTTCGTTTTTGGGTTGATTCTTTTGCTGATGGTATTATTCAAAGGAGTGGAGGAAGTGGACTGCTGCTGTAGGTTGTCATTTGTGTAACAGGCAGGCTCAGCTGTTAATCACAACCTTTCCCTCCAAATCATTAAAGGTCTATAAAAGCACACCAGAATAGAAAGATGACGAAGGGAGACTGTTACCTTATGCTGCCCTCCTCGCTCTTCTCTGGGGTTCCTCCTCTTCCACGTGTTTACTCCCACGTCTGTGTCCAATCAGTGCATCACTGAAGGCTGAGTCAGCAGCTGGCCTGAGGTCAGATGTTTGGTCCACGTCTGCAGCTCCGCACATCCCTGCTGACGAAAGCAGGTGGGCCTCCAGGAGCCTGCGGGCCTGGGCTGGCCCACGGGTCATGCAGGTGAGCTGCTGATTTATGTTTATGACAAAATAACACTAAATAACACTAGAGTTGTAAATCAGATCCTGTCTCATTTGATGTTTTTAGTGTTAGCAACTCATCAGGGAGAGAGACACATCAGATTACTGGAAGAGATGGAGAGGGCTCTCCATCACATCCCCTCTCCTCTCCTCTCCTTCAGCCCTCTGGGAACAACATGCAGGCATGCAACGGTTACCTAACAACCCACAGGAGAGCCGGCATGGACGAGGAGCAGGGCTGTTATCCAGTCAGCTATTGGAGGATTAGGAGTGGGATTGTAGTTAGGATTATCTGTAGCTGGTAGACCTGTTGTCAAATAAAAATGCATTTAACAGGGAAGATGAGGTCCAAATGCACATCTGCATCCATCCGAGTCACAGTTGGTGGACGGGCTGCTGACTAGCGGTGTGCTCTTGAACACGCTACAAAATGAGGAGGAAAATAAGAATTTCATTGATAAAAACAGGACATATGAGCTGTTCCTCACAACTTCAAGGGGCTTTTGGAGGTTGAAGATGAACAGACCTGGAAGCATCACCAACCGTATACACCGACCGTGCTTCTGACTGTTAAATGACCCTTTAGTCAGTGATGTGTTCGAGGCTGTAGGATAATGATAGTAAATGAGAGGATCTTGTTTCTGTGGCTGATCTGAGCGAAACCGGTTACGCTAAACAGATGTTGACGTTATACATTATATCACAGAGGGGATTTCTATGAAGCAACAGAGGCCTGCGTGACTTGATCCAA